>CM060342.1:3976465-3988965 GCA_030674155.1 Stramonita haemastoma | reverse complement strand
CCGATTTGGCAGTGAGCAAAGCAAAGGGGGTTCTTAGCTTTCCTACTCCTCATCGGCACAGCTGTGGCTTCGACGCGGCGGGGATTGGGGGGCCCGCCTTTTGTTCCACTGAGGATGCCGTGAAGGGCCGGCCCGCGTTGGTTCTGCTTCGGCGAAGCAACAGCGCCGTGGCCGATTTTCGTGAGCAAAGCGGGGTTCTTAGCATTCCTTACTCTCCATCGGCACAGCTGTTGGTTCGCCCGGGGGGTTATCGGAAAGGCCGAGTGTTGTTTCCAGGGATGTCCTGGGGGGGCCAAAGGGGGCCTTTGGGGAAACCACGTCCAGGGGTTCTCCGGCAGTAGCCGCCGGCAAAGGGGTCTCGCTTTCTGCTCCCACGGCAAGCGGGCTTGAAGAGCCGGGGGGGTTTTAAGCTGGGTCCCCCGGGTCTGTGGCTCGCAAGCAGGTGTACGGCTTCGTTTCCCGGGGAAGCAAGGGGGCTGCCGTTACTGCCTTTCGTGGCCAATGAGGCCGCAGGGCGTGGAAAGGGTTTTCTTTCCCTAGATGTCACGTGGCATAGGCCGCATGTGGTCGACTAGCCTTCGGCGGATAAGCGGCTTGCCGCCCCGGGTGTCGGAGGGGCCAAGTTTGGGGTTTCCGCCCAGCCGGCCGTTTGGCACTTGTGCCGCACGGTTTGCGGCGTTAAGCCGACGGCAGTGTGGTTCCTCGCCGGCGGCAAAGCGCGCCGTTTGCAAGGAGCGTGAAGGGCGGCTGTTTCGTCTTTCCTTATCTCATCGCCCAGCTTGGCTTCGGAGCAAGACGGGGTTTTATTTGCCTTCTTTTCCCGAGTGTCTGAAGACCGGCATTTGATCGCCTTTCCGGACATTCACCGGGGATTTGCCCTGATGGCATGGTGGACCCGGGGGGAAGCCGCCCCCCTGCCTGTGAGCAAAGCAAGGGGTCTTAGCTTCCTTCCTCCAGATTTTCAGTTTTCGTCTCATCCCCCACAATGTGATAGAATCACATATGTAGCCTCGGGAGCACTGAATAGGGAATCTTTGTTTTTCTACCCCCTATTGTAATGGATAAAACTTTCTTTCTCTCTCTGTCTCTCTGTCTCTGTCTCTGTCTCTCTGTCTCTGTCTCTGTCTCTCTCCGTCTCTCTCTCTCTGTCTCTCTCCGTCTCTTTCTCTCTCTCTCTCTCTCTCTCTCATCTCTCTCTCTCTCTCTCTCTCCTCTCTCTCTCTCCCTCTCTCTCTCTCTCTCTCTCTCTCTCTCTCTCTCTCTCTCTTTTCTCCCTCTCGGCGGCACTGCCGGTCGAGAAGTCGTTCAAATTTGATCGTTTTTCAGGAAGTAAAAGTCGTACCAGGTCAACCTGCGGACGGATAATTACCGTGGCTACCACAACACACCTTATCGTGTTGCTACTGTTCTCTTTGATTGTTGTCTTCGCGCTTTTGGCTGTCGCTTCGTCAACGGCGGCGTGAGTTGTGACGCCAAGTCGACCAACAACCGGTACAAGAACAAAAGAGACCAAGGGAGGCTTTCATTCTTTTGTCGTCGAGGGTGGCTGCCTGGCAAGTCTCTGAGCCGGCCTTGCTGGTTGGCCTCCCGCCGCAAATTTGACTGCGGGCTACCTGTCTTGTCCCGGCTGTCAGGTCTTGCTTTCGCTGTTTTTACAACAATTATGCCTTGACATTTCATTACAAAGTAAAATAAGTGCTCAAGTTCCATAACCAATCCAAACCGTATACTCGACAACCTCACCCCTCTCCTGCCTTTAATGGCTCCTAGCAGGACAGTACATTACGTGCTAAGCGACTCATATCGTGGTGGGGCGTCGCAACAAAATCGTAAAGACACATTAAATCCACGACCTCTAACCCCACCCTTTTTTTTTTTTTTTTTTTTTTTCCTTTTGAGATCAGATTTTCAGTTTCTCCTCTCATCAGCCACAATGTCATACAGTCACATATGTAGCCTCGGGAGTACTGAATAGGGAATCATAGTTTTTCTACCGCCACTGTTATGGACATAACTCATTGAACATGCAATATTCTCTTCTCTCTCTCTCTCTCTCCTCTCTCTCTTTTCTTTTCTTTTCCTTGCTTCTTTCCTTTCTTCATCTCTTGCTATCCACAGAGAGTCAACTGTTCTTGTCCCTGTCCGGGGTTGACTGTCTATACTTGGTCATTTGTTGAAAAGTTTTTTGTTCCTTAGGCGATGACAGGCGATGGTCTCTTGGGGAATGGGGCGTTACGCCTTCGCACCGACAACCTGGAGGCGGGAAGCAACAGCCGATTTGGCAGTGAGCAAAGCAAAGGGGTTCTTAGCTTTCCTTACTCCTCCATCGGCACAGCTGTGGCTTCGTACGCCGTGCGGTGGATAAGCGGCCTTTTGTTTCCCAGGAGGATGTCACGTGAAGGGGCCGGCCATGTGTTGGTCTGCCTTTCGGCGGGAAGCCACAGCAGCCGCGGCCGATTTGGCAGTGAGCAAAGCAAAGGGGTTCTTAGCTTTCCTTACTCCTCCATCGGCACAGCTGTGGCTTCGCACGCCGTGCGGCGGATAAGCGGCCTTTTGTTTCCCAGGAGGATGTCACGTGAAGGGGCCGGCCATGTGTTGGTCTGCCTTTCGGCGGGAAGCCACAGCATCCGCGGCCGATTTGGCAGTGAGCAAAGCAAAGGGGTTCTTAGCTTTCCTTACTCCTCTATCGGCACAGCTGTGGCTTCGCACGCCGTGCGGCGGATAAGCCGGGGGCCGGCCATGTGTTGGTCTGCCTTTCGGCGGGAAGCCACAGCAGCCGCGGCCGATTTGGCAGTGAGCAAAGCAAAGGGGTTCTTAGCTTTCCTTACTCCTCCATCGGCACAGCTGTGGCTTCGCACGCCGAGCGGTGGATAATCGGCCTTTTGTTTCCCAGGAGGATGTCACGTGAAAGGACCGGCCATGTGTCGATCTGCCTTTCGGCGGGAAGCCACATCAGCCGCGGCCGATTTGGCAGTGAGCAAAGCAAAGGGGTTCTTAGCTTTCCTTACTCCTCCATCGGCACAGCTGTGGCTTCGCACGCCGTGCGGCGGATAAGCCGGGGGCCGGCCATGTGTTGGTCTGCCTTTCGGCGGGAAGCCACAGCAGCCGCGGCCGATTTGGCAGTGAGCAAAGCAAAGGGGTTCTTAGCTTTCCTTACTCCTCCATCGGCACAGCTGTGGCTTCGCACGCCGAGCGGTGGATAATCGGCCTTTTGTTTCCCAGGAGGATGTCACGTGAAAGGACCGGCCATGTGTCGATCTGCCTTTCGGCGGGAAGCCACATCAGCCGCGGCCGATTTGGCAGTGAGCAAAGCAAAGGGGTTCTTAGCTTTCCTTACTCCTCCATCGGCACAGCTGTGGCTTCGCACGCCGTGCGGCGGATAAGCGGCCTTTTGTTTCCCAGGAGGATGTCACGTGAAGGGGCCGGCCATGTGTTGGTCTGCCTTTCGGCGGGAAGCCACAGCAGCCGCGGCCGATTTGGCAGTGACCAAAGCAAAGGGGTTCTTAGCTTTCCTTACTCCTCCATCGGCACAGCTGTGGCTTCGCACGCCGTGCGGCGGATAAGCGGCCTTTTGTTTCCCAGGAGGATGTCACGTGAAGGGGCCGGCCATGTGTTGGTCTGCCTTTCGGCGGAAGCCACAGCATCCGCGGCCGATTTGGCAGTGAGCAAAGCAAAGGGGTTCTTAGCTTTCCTTACTCCTCCATCGGCACAGCTGTGGCTTCGCACGCCGTGCGGCGGATAAGCGGCCTTTTGTTTCCCAGGAGGATGTCACGTGAAGAGGCCGGCCATGTGTTGGTCTGCCTTTCGGCGGGAAGCCACAGCAGCCGCGGCCGATTTGGCAGTGAGCAAAGCAAAGGGGTTCTTAGCTTTCCTTACTCCTCCATCGGCACAGCTGTCGCTTCGCACGCCAAGCTGTGGATAATCTGCCTTTTGTTTCCCAATGTTCTCTTGCAATGTTCTTTTTTTCCCCTTGATCATGTACTTGGCAGCAAGGCATCTCTTTTTTCTTGTGTAAACATTCTCTCACTCTTTCATACGTCCTATGATAATGAAAACATTGATATCATATACTATGATTCCCTTTATCATCATCTCTCTTTTTTACTTTTACCTTTTCTTTTTGTTTGGTAAAGGACCCGGAGTCGGGAAGCGACAGAACTTGCCGCGAATCCGCCTGTGAGCAAACCAAAGGTGGTTGGGCTTTCCCTACTCCATTTACGGAACGGCCCGAAAGATCTCGCGAGGGAAGGGGCCAGCAAGACCTCGCGAACGGAACTTGCCGCGAATCCGCCTGTGAGCAAACCAAAGGTGGTGGGGCTTTCCCTACTCCATTTACGGAACGGCCCGAAAGATCTCGCGAGGGAAGGGGCCAGCAAGACCTCGCGAACGGCCCACGACCGAGTCCCGGACAGACGCCGGGAAAGGTCGCCTTCCCAATATAGGCAACCTGCAAGTCGCTTAGAAAGGTGATGGTATTGGCTTTACCCGTCACGGTCCAGTGATTTCACTTTCTGTTAGTCTTGGGCTCTTTCTCTCGCTTTCCCAACGACTAACACCCAGCTCTCTAGCGTTTTGGAGAAGCACTTTTCGGATGAGACATACATACATACATACATACATGCATGCATGCATGCATGCATGCATGCATGCATGCATGCATGCATGCATACATACATAATACATACATACATAATACATAATACATACATACATACATACATACATACATACATACATACATACATACATACATACATACATGCATACATGCATACATACATACATACATACATACATACATACATACATACATACATACATACATACATACTACACAACCAAACTCTAGAGCCTCATTTGATGTACGACCTCAAACTTTTTCCTTTTTTTTTCAGATTAGATATTCAGTATTTTCTGTCATCAACCACAATGTGATAGGATCACATATGTAGCCTCGGGAGTACTGACTAGGAAATCATTGTTTTTCTACCGCTATTGTACAACTGATGAAAACATATACAACTGATCGAGCATGCATTATTCTTCTCTCTCTCTGTCTCTCTGTCTCTCTGTCTCTCTTTCTCTCTCTCTCTCTCTCTCTCTCTCTCTCTCCTCTCTCTCTCTCTCTCTCTCCTCTCTCTCTCTCTCTCTCTCTCTCTCTCTCTCACCCTCTCCCTCCCTCTCTCTCTCTCTCTCTCTCTCTCTCTCTCTCTCTCTCTATCTCTCTTTCCCTATTTTTCTCTTTCTCTCTCTCTAGCTCAGTTGTTTGTTTTACCTGTTTTACCATTCACACTGGTTTTTCTGTCACGCTCCAATGCTTTTACTTTCTGTTTAAGTCTTTGGTCCTGTAGCAGAGTGGGTGTGAGTCCAGGCCCTAATGGGCAAATAGGAGGGAGGAAGGGGTTTGGGGTTCGGTGGCCACATTGATACACGACCTCAACATTTGTTTTTGTTTGCTTTGCTCCCGACGATCTAACACGTAGCTAGCTCTCTAGCCTTTGCGGAAACCCCTTCCGATGAGACATACATTTACACCCAAAATCTACACCCTTATCGATCTACGGCCTCAAGCACCTCTTCCTTTTTTTTTTTTCCTTTTTTTTTTTCTTTTCATGAGATTTTCAGTTTTTCGTCTCATCCACCACAATGTGATAGAATCACATATGTAGCCTCGGGAGCACTGAATAGGGAATCTTTGTTTTTCTACCGCTATTGTAATGGATAAAACTTTCTTTCTCTCTCTGTCTCTCTGTCTCTGTCTCTGTCTCTCTGTCTCTGTCTCTGTCTCTCTCCGTCTCTCTCTCTCTGTCTCTCTCCGTCTCTTTTCTCTCTCTCTCTCTCTCTCTCTCTCTCTCTCTCTCTCTCTCTCTCTCTCTCTCTCTCTCTCTCTCCCTCTCTCTCTCTCTCTCTCTCTCTCTCCTCTCTCTCTCTCTCTCTTTCTCCCTCTCGGGCGGCACTGCCGGTCGAGAAGTCGTTCAAATTTGATCGTTTTCAGGAAGTAAAAGTCGTACCAGGTCAACCTGCGGACGGATAATTACCGTGGCTACCACAACACACCTTATCGTGTTGCTACTGTTCTCTTTGATTGTTGTCTTCGCGCTTTTGGCTGTCGCTTCGTCAACGGCGGCGTGAGTTGTGACGCCAAGTCGACCAACAACCGGTACAAGAACAAAAGAGACCAAGGGAGGCTTTCATTCTTTTGTCGTCGAGGGTGGCTGCCTGGCAAGTCTCTGAGCCGGCCTTGCTGGTTGGCCTCCCGCCGCAAATTTGACTGCGGGCTACCTGTCTTGTCCCGGCTGTCAGGTCTTGCTTTCGCTGTTTTTACAACAATTATGCCTTGACATTTCATTACAAAGTAAAATAAGTGCTCAAGTTCCATAACCAATCCAAACCGTATACTCGACAACCTCACCCCTCTCCTGCCTTTAATGGCTCCTAGCAGGACAGTACATTACGTGCTAAGCGACTCATATCGTGGTGGGGCGTCGCAACAAAATCGTAAAGACACATTAAATCCACGACCTCTAACCCCACCCTTTTTTTTTTTTTTTTTTTTTTTCCTTTTGAGATCAGATTTTCAGTTTCTCCTCTCATCAGCCACAATGTCATACAGTCACATATGTAGCCTCGGGAGTAGAGAGACTAAAAGATGTCTTCATGTATCAGCTGAGCTACTTTACTGAGATGCACAGCATCAGAAGTCCCATCAAATGCCCTTTTTACTGCTTCACCAACGTCTTTGTCAAACATTAACACAGTTTCTGGGCCTTGGACAGTAGAGTCCAGAGATAACATCCAGTAGTTTGTTACAAAGTCATGTAGTATGAACATTTCCACTGCCTGCCAAACCTAGTTTCTGCACTCTGGACTAATACAGCTTACAGACAAATGGCATGCTGAAGACTGGAGCATTTTCAGAGGTGTTTCAAAAATCCTCAATGTATGCTACTAACCCTGCTAGCACAAGTGAGTGGATCTGGAATGGTTTCTTCGTTTACTTTTGCTGAAACTGACACTGGTTTGCGCCTGTACAAAGCTGCCAAACAGTTCTTATGATGTTTTGCCTCAGTGGCCACCATATCCCCAGGAGCAAGTTTGCAAAGAAGTTCCTGATCTTTAAACAGTTCTGCATGCTTTCGAACTTTAAAGTCTACCTCAAGAGTTTGAACATTGTGGAGTTTTCTATGACTGGATTAATAGAAAAGAAGCATGGACCTTGCAGCTGATGCAATGATGCTGTCAGTCTTTTTTTTTTAGCTGGACTTGCATGCTGTGACTCATTTTTATGCTTTCCCATCAGCACAGTTGTTCCTATATTGCTTCTACAGCTTTTGTGGCAACATGCTGGTTTTGCTCGAAAACTACTCTCAAGTTCACTCTCATTCTCAAGATGTCTAAGAATAAATGTACAAAATGGCATGTCACCAATATCATGAAAGCTTTTCAAGTTCTCAGCAACATATTTGTACCCTACACCATCTTTTCTTGCAAGGCATGTCCTTTGTTCTGATGTGTTTTTTTCTGGCAAAGAACACAAATGTTCCAGTTAACAGCTTCATCTTCCTGAGATGCTGTCGAGTCTGTGCAGCCCATGCACTTGAATTTTATGGCAGACATTACCTACTCCTTTCTTTGAACACCCAACACCTACCATAGAAATGATAGCCTTAAGTTATAATGAACATGGTAGCCATCATCATATGATATTAAATGATTATAATAATGATACAGTGGCATGCATAAAAGTTTGGATATTCGATGTTATATCTCAGTGTAGGGTGCATTCCATAACAAACATAACACAATTACATGCACAAAAGAAACACTGCAGTCACACACACGTTGTTTTTTTTTAATCATACAAATGGAGGCTACTTATAGTTACTAAATATATTAAAGAGTTATAAAATTAATTGATATATGTTTCTGAGAATGCAGACAATTTAAATGGACAATTTGTTCTGTACTATTGACAACAAACCCTCACCACCTCCTTTCACAAAACCTGAAAAACCCACATTAAAAAATAAACATGCAACAAATAACACAAGAAAAAAATCCACGAATAGAAACAGGAATACAATGTTTCATTTAGAAAGTTTTGTAATTTTAATGCCACTAGCATCAGTAATCCGTTGAAAATTTTCATCAATCAAATGGTTGCACAAAACAGCCAGACAGACAGAGAGAGAGAGAGAGGGGGGGGGAGAGAGAGAGAGAGAGAAGAGGCTTTCATCCTAACGGTGTACCATACTTCAGCAGTTGGTTATTTAACATATCAGTTGCCCTGTGCTGACACAGAATGGGGGCATGTGTGAGGTAAGGAGGGAGGGGTTTCAGTTTCAGTGACTACTAAAGCCAGTGAGAGCTAAGTCATGCTTTGAGTAGATTGGCCTTAATCTGAACCTAAAACATGGTGATAAGTTATTCAGATGGTCAAAATTATGAATGAAGTAGTGTATGCTTACTTTCAGCTATGGTATTCATCACTTGATGTATTCTACTTCGCACTGTAGCATCCCATTTGCATGAAGTTTCACACAAAAAAATGCTACCCAGTTACGCTTCCTTAAAGTTTCTTTAAATTTATAGTCTTTTGATGTTTTACTCATTATTTTTACGATTTTATGATAAACAAGGCTCCTGATTTTAAAATTCATTGTATCAATCCACAACAAAAGAATAGAGACGATAAAAAAGAGTGCAAAGTTAATGTCATGAAGTTATTTTACGGTAGGGGGGCAATGGAAAAGGGTAACACCGCCCATGCAGGGTGGGTCAGACACTGACCTGCCAGGTTTGTGGGTGTGTGGGGCAGCCAGTGCTAGACTTATCTATGGTAAACTAAAAGTGTCAAAATCATCGGGTTTCAGGAGTGTTGCGTAACTTAATCGATTACTGTGTCTCCCAGGGGGCACAGATTCATTGTTTCCCACGCGAATATTGTTCACTATGATAGTAGGTATATGTATGCAAAGTGGCTTCCCGTCACTCTCCAAGTCAGGCAGAATAATCATAGCTGCTCTGCTATAGTCCCAGTCAAACAGCGCTATTTTTGCACCAAGGTTAAGTAGCTCCTTACACAGTAGCCTACCGGACTTACAGGTCTAAAGGCACGTAGCACGCGTGGAACGGCCTGATTTCCGGGAGATGCGATATAACACAGGTGTCTACCATATGTGGCCATCTACAAAATAGCCTATCTGTAGGTCTAGCCCAGAGGTCTATGCGTTCTAATTATTTTGTTGCTGTTATGATACTGATGGTCAGTGCACAAAGTACAAATCTCTTTATGTACTTCTCTTTTAAAGATACAACTAACATTACTTTTAAACGCAAAGATTTAAGGCAGTAATTATTCAATAAAACCAAAAAGCACGCTCGACATTTTACTGTTAGGTACGTGTGTGCACGCACGTGCGCACGCACACACACACACACACATGCTTGCGCGCGCGCGCGCCACACACACACACACACATCAGAGACGAGAGAGAGAGAGAGAAAAAATGAATGCTGTCATTGAAATTTAATTTTAGACACAGTGTGCTTTTCTTAAGCTTTTTTTTCCTTTTTTTCTTTCTTTCGATTTGTTTGTTAATTTGTTCTTCACTATAATGAATAGAAAAGTGACCAGAGGATGGAAGACAAACACAAACAATCCATAAACCACTCTTACACTGAACGTGGTATGCACAAACACACGCACGCACACACACACACACCTACATGCACACACACACTTACACTGCTAACACAACTAACACATACTAACAGAGACATATGCTCTACACCTGAAGCAGACACAGATGACGAACACTGAATAACACAAATGAGGAACTCCAAAGTGTTACATTTACTACTTACAGATTGTTTTACAGCACCATTCTTTCACAGATTTATCCATGTATATCGAGCAACTCGGTGCACTTATTCACATTCAGATATAAACGCTAGTTTAGATTTTATGAAAACTTTTGTCGCATTAATCGGAAAGCTTGGGTTTCTCAAATACAGAGAAATAGTAGGGAGCCTGAGCCAGGCTGCTGCTGTTCTTTGGAATTTCGCTTACGGTGTAGCCGAATGGATAGGGTCCGCCACAGAATAACTGAGCCAGTGTTGCACTAACTAAAGAGTCAGATTTTGGAAAGGGTAAACTGCCATGATGTAGCATATGCAAAAATCTCACCAGAGGAGTGCCGGACAGGAAAAGATTACCAGGAGACGCAACAGCGCATCATCACATCTGTACACCTGGAGGACCAAACCACCATGTCAGTATCTCTGTCACTCCCACCTCAAAACAATCATCCCACTGGTAGCCTTGCACCTGAAAGAGATGAAAACACCAAGTATTACCTCTGTCACACCCCTCTCAGCCACTCACATCCCCACTTTAAAACAATCCCCCCACAGGTATCTTAAGGCCTCTAACCTAGTATGGCCCTTACACTAACACTCTCCCTATTGGGCCGCTTTGTGTCTGGACCATTGCACAACACCAACACTTGTGTCTGGACCCTGGCACCATAACCGTGGTTACTTTTCCATGACCGTTTTCACCTTTCTTGACCTTACTTCTTTCCCAAACCATTCTTTGCTACACAGCAGCCACTTGGACCTTGCACTGTCTCCCCTGTCTGATCCGGCTTGTGGTGTCCATTGTCCACAGTCACACCTGTCCTCTCTGCCCCCTTTCCAAATCCACCACTCCCTACCCTACCCCATCCTGGGTTTGCAGTATGGATAACACTAGGTGTGTAGGTGGATCGGTGGTCTAGGTGGTAACATGCCTTGCCTAGAAAGCAAAAAGTCTGGGTCGGAGTGTGCGGTGGTTTTTACCACGTTTGGGCCCAAAACTTCCCCATCCATTAGACCCTGAGTGGTGGTCTGGACACTAGTCTTTCGGATGAGACAATAAACCAAGGTCCCGTGTGTTACACATCACTGTTTAGCGTAAGTAAAAGAACCCACGGCAACAAAGGGGTTGACCGTGGCAAAATTCTGTAGAAAAAAGCCACTCTGATAGAAAAACACGGTTGCATGCAGGAAAAAGAAAAAAATGGGTAGGCGCTGCACTTGTGGCGACGCGCTCTCCCCGGGGAGAGCAGCCCAAATTTCACGCAGAGAAATCTGTTGCAACATAAAGTGGTACAAAATAAAAAATACAAAACATGACCTGTATAGGTGACAACACAGCACGTGCATTCTATCTTTTCCAGCCCTTTTTGGTAGCGGCAGATCCAGTCACTGTCCACACAGCCCGCTGCTGTCTTCTGACCTTTCCACACTTCTCCAGCTCAGTGACTTTCCCTCCCTCCCTCCCTCCTGAGCTGTCCATGCAGGTAGCCAGCCACTCTTCCACCTGGCCAGGATGTTCAGCAAATCTTCCACTGGGCCAGGATGTTCAGCAAATCTTCCACCTGGCCAGGATGTTCAGCAAATCTTCCACCTGGCCAGGATGGTCCGCAATCTTCCACTGGGCCAGGATGTTCAGCAAATCTTCCACCTGGCCAGGATGTTCAGCAAATCTTCCACCCAGCTACCTGGCTTCAGCCACTGCTTTCTTGGCCAGTGGCACTCCCGTGTTCACAGTAAGTAAGCACCACTCCTGCTTTCCTTTTCGATGTCTACTACTGTCAATTCGGGTATCTGCAGTCGATAGGCAGGTAGCTTTGTGTCCGGACCAGATCTTCCATTTCCTCACCCTCAGAGGAATTGAACCAGCAGACCTTCAGTCCACACTGCCATCCTCTGCACCTGGTTTATCCCTGGTCTTCCCACCAGGATCAGTATGCCCGTTGTTAGGGTGTTGGTTGGTTAGCAAGCTGGTTAGTAAATTGGTTTACACAACACATGGAACAGAAATAGGGAACCCACACCTACCAACAAATTTACAGAAAGAACGACATGATAAACGAACCTGTTTACATTTTATTCACACAAAAATACTGCGCCACTAAGCCCTAAAGGCACTCTTATCTATCAACACACACATCCTATAGACACCAAACTCTAAAACACGTATACCCCTACAGACTTCCTGTCACACACAAACCCCATGCGTACAGATATAAGAAAGGAAGAGCGTCAAGTCATACAGAACGGAAACAGCAGTCTTCAGTCACAGGATACAGGAGAAAGATGCATGTTGCAGTGTGTTTTGTGCGTGTGTGTGTGTGTAGAAAAGACAAACATGTGCATGTTGCAAAGTGTGTGTAGAAGCTTAAGAAATAACTGCAGGAGTACTTTGAACCATGCAGCGGGAAGACCATACACAGGAGGAAGGAAAGCCCAGTAGGAAAAACCAGAAAGAGAAATTGCGTGTTGCAGTGTGTGTAGAAGCTGTAAGATACAACAGGAAGAGAACTTTGAGCCACGAAGCGGGAAGACCACAGACAGAAGAAGGAAAATCCACTGTGAGAGCCCAGTGTGCTGGAAAGAGCCTCCAGCGACAGGTAGAACTTTTCAGCGAGAGCTTGTACACCCAGAAAGAGCCT
>CM060342.1:3943965-3971465 GCA_030674155.1 Stramonita haemastoma | reverse complement strand
AACATTGAGAGAGAGAGCACACATTGATTGTCGGTCCATCTAAACATCAAGGCTGACTTTCTGTTCCTTTCCTGTATTGTGAATAATCTTTCATTTTTTTCATTTTTGTTCTATTCATTTTTATTTATTGATCTTATTTATCATTTATTTTATTTTATTCTTTTATATCGAGGATAATGGAATAAGCACTCATGAGCTTTTTTTACATACAGTCCCCGTGTGTATGCAGTTTTTGTAAATTTTGTCATGTGTTCCCACCGGCACACGATGGCCAATTCTTACGAAAAATGGAACAGGATTTAACATGTGCGCCTGATGTTCTGCGTGCCTTCGCACACGGGGCCTTGGTTTATAGTCTCATCCGGACTCGTGTAATGATTTTTTGTTGTGAGTATTTTCCACAGCCCATATCTTCAAGCTTTGGTTTCGTTAACTTCTGTTTCATTTTCCCTTGGGGGATGGAAGGGGGAGGGGTGAATCTTGATCCTCGACTTTTTGAATGACCGCAGAAAAATGGTTTGAATGAACCAAAGATAAAGACAATCCAACATTGGATATCGGTATTGACATCATCTAACACAGTTGTCTTCCCCTTATCCTCAAAATATTTCTTTAAGAAATAAGCACACACACACACACAACACACACACACACACACACACACACACACACACACACACACACACAAACACACAAACACACAAACACACAAACACACACATACCACCACCACCATACCACTTCCTCCTAATATATAAGTATGAATTGAAGTGTGGAGATATTGTAATTTGATATGTTGTTTATTGACATTTTATGGATTCTTTTTCTTAAGTCTTAAATAATGGTTGGTGACATTGTAATTGATATAAACTGTTTGTTTGACACTATATGATTAAAAAAAAAAATTAATGTGTGCATGTCCGTAGGTTTGTTATGTTATTTCCACTCAGTGGTGATGGGTATTATCATATGGTATTGTTGCTTTGTTGTTTTTTTTCTTTTCTTTCTTCTAATATATAATCCGTGTGGATTGTTTTTTTTTATGTTTTGGTTTGATTGTTTGTTTTTTTGTGTGCTTTTTGTGGGTTTTTGTTTGTTTGTTTGTTTTTGTTTTTCTTTTGTTTGATTGTATGTTTGTTAGCGTATATGTTATTTCCTCTCAGTGATGATGGGTATCAATATAAGGTATTGTTACGTTTGTTGTTTTTCCTTATATTTTTAAAAAATATAAAGTATGAATTGAAGTATAGAGATATTGTAAGATATTGTAATCTGACATAAATTGCTTATAGACATTTTATGGAATCCTTTTTTTTTTTTTTTTTTTTTTTTTAGTCTTAAATAATGGTTTTTGGTTACATTGTAATTGATACAAGCTGTTTTTTGTGGGTTTTTTTTGACACTATATGACTTTTAAAAGACTCTAAATGTGTGCATGTACGTACGAGTATACGAGCTGAGTGGATGAGCGCAAACCGTGTGTGTGTGTGTGTGTGTGTGTGTGTGTGTGTGTGTGTGTGTGTGTGTGTGTGTGTGTGTGTGTGTGTGTGTGTGTGTGTGTGTGTGTGTGTGTGTGTGTGTGTGTGTGTGTGTGTGTTGTATGTGTGTGTGTGTGTATGTGTATGTGTGTGTATGTGTATGTGTGTGTATGTGTGTGTGTGTGGTGTGTGTGTAGGTGTAGGTGTGTGTATGTGTGTGTGTGGGTAGGTGTAGGTGTGTGTGTGTGTGTGTGTGTGTGTGTGTGTGTGTGTGTGTGTGGTGTGTGTGTGTGTGTGTGTGAGTGTGTGTGTGTGTGTATGTGTGTGTGTATGTGTGTGTGTGTATTTGCATATGTGTGTATGGCTTTTGAGTGTTTTTTTTTTCTCTTTTGGTTGTTTTTGCTGTTATTGTAGTTGCTTGTATTATTTATAGACATATTTTATTTTAAAGCTGTTGAAATCATGTTAGCTAATTAATGTTGGTGAAACGTTTGTTGTTGTTTTATTTGTTTGTTTGCTTTTCCCCCTTTTTTTTCTTTTGTTGGCTTTATTGTTTGCTGGGATTTTCTGCTTTGTTTTTTGCTGGTTTTTTGTTTTGTTTTGTTTTGATTTGATTTTTGTTGTTCTTTTGATTTCTTCTTTTCTTTAGATAGATGGCTAGATGGAAAAAAGCAAATCGATGCTTACTCAATGTACCATCTGGAAATAAAAATTTGATTGATTGACAGCACACGAATACTTATTCCATTATCCTCGATAAGAAAGAATAGATAAATGAATGAATGATTAAATAAATAAATAATCACCACACAAACACACACACAGCCCCCCCCCCCCCATTAGAACACACACAAAGACACAGACACACAAACACTCAGACATACAAACAGCCCCCCCCCCCCCAAACACATACACATACACACACACACCACCCCACCCCGCACACACAGAGAAAAAGACACAAACACAAACACACACAGACCCCCCTACACACAAACGCCCCGCCCCCCCGCCCCCCCCCACAACCCCCGCCCCCCCCCCCCACACACACACACACTGCTATACCCTACCTTCATCATCATCATTATCATTCTTTTTCTTCCCAGCTGATTTCACATCAGCAGAGGAGACACTGTGCAGTAGAGGCAGGCTTTCCTCAACGGTCTCTGAAGATGGCATGCTGGTGACCAGCTCCCCCCCCCCACTCCGTTCAGGTCTGTTGGATCCTAACAGAGTGGAGAGGTGAGATACCCAGAGACTACCTGTATAGCCCCAAACCATGGGACCTTTCAGAGTTGAAACGTGACGCTCCACCGCGAAATGAGTCGCTTTGCACCTGACCCACTTTTCGGATAGGGGCCATTTTAGGCAGGTGCGGGTCGGGTTGTCGGTATGAGATTTTGATTGTTTATAAAATGATAACCACTTGTCTACCTTGTACCAAAGTATCAAGGTATAATTTTTGCTCCCGTTTGCTTTAAAGAATAGGCTTTAAAACACCCAAGCTCTTATTTTCACCATGTGTTACGATGCAAATCTTGTCAACTTTTCCTTTTGCAACTTTCTGCAGTCTACAATTTCAAATTGTAATAGCGTTTCATAAAAATGTCCGATTTTCAATCTGTTTTCTGTATTGAATAGCCTTTTCATTTTTTCAGGTTATCAACGTGTTGACAACTTTGAATTGACCGTTAGTGCAATGCGACTCATTTTGTGGTGGAGCGTCACAAATTAGCAAAAGGCAGAGATAACAATTTTGACATGAAACTCAATAATGAGTTGCATTGCATTTTTTGTTGTTGTTAACATGTTGTTAATTTGCAATCAAGTTTTTTTAAAGGCTGTTCAATACAATAAACAGATTGAAAATTGGACAAGTCCATGAGAAGTTATAACAAAATCGAAATGACGGACTGCAGGAAGAGACAAAATGTACTAAATGACCAGTTTTTGTATCGAAATAGGCGGTCAGAATGAGGGCGTGGGTGTTTTTAAACGCGTTTTTTAAGCGGAAGAAAACAAAATTATGCCTTAATGCTCCAGTTCAACATCAACGATAACTATAGTTTTATATTAGTCAAAATCTCAAAGTCGACAACCTGACTCCCACCTACCTCAAATGGCTCCTAGCCGAAAAGTGGGTCAGGTGTAGTGAACTCATTTCGCGGTAGAGTGTCACATTTATAAAATTTTAAAAAATGACTGCAAAAAGAATTCTTGTATTTTGTTTATTAATTCAAAGGTTTGATTGATGAAATATCACAGTTTTTGGAGGACACTTTAAAGTCTACCCATAGCAAAAGTTGCATGGAATAAGTTGTTTGTGATTTTTTTTGTTACAAGCATGCTCTTTTTGTGGTGTAACTAGAATTAGGGGGCGGGATAGCTAAGTGGTCAGAGCGCTCGCTTTCCCCCAGTCAAGTTAAGCAGCCTCGAGCGTGGTTACCAGTAGGATAGGTGACCGTTTGCATGCCTTGGCTTCAGTACAGTTCCCCAGTTCACCTAGCTTTAAATGGTACCTGCTCTCTTTAGGGTCAGGGAAGGTAAAGCAGCGTGGGAGAGGAGATGGGCGCCGCCCTCAATATGCTGGCCCCTAGAGAAGCTGAGGTCTCTGATGCCTCACTCCCCTGTGGCCACCTAGGTTATGGGACACCTTTACCTTTTTACCTTTTTACATTTTCCCAGAAAATTGTCTGTTGAATCTCTGTGCTCGTTGCAAAAAAATGCATCGGTCAACCTCTCTGATTTTCCTTTGTTTTAAGACAATGTTTTTTTGTTTGCTTGTTTATTTAGTGTTTTTGCTGCCTCATTGTCGGTGATCTGTCTTGCTGTTCCCACACCACTCATTTTTAATCTCCCCGCCTCAGCCATTCCCAGATTCGTCACATGTCGCATCCTCAGGGCCAGAAGTTCACAGGGAGCCCATGAATGTCAGGGTGCTCTGGGGCCACCAGCCAGAGAGGCCCTGCACTACCACCTACACCACCCATCCACCAATAGACAGATTAGGAGAACAATAGGGGCCAAAGAAGACAACCTGGTCTCACTACTCTTGAACAACTAAAATGATCTGAATAATAGATCTTCTCATGCACACATGCCAATACAGAAATATAAACACTTCATGCAGCCTCATATATGTTCCCTTTGCACCATATTAATAAAACCTTTCTACATAATATTTGTTTTCATAGAAAAGAAATAAAACTAAACCACTATTTACTTTATAAAAATCATTAAAAACAAAACAAAAACGAAGGTAGCATAAAATGTAGTGTTTACAGCAAAATAGGTTTTAAACAATAGCAAAAAGCGTGAAGATATGGTCGCTTGTACAATAGCCTGTTCTAAAGCCATGGTGGTGTTTAGTGATATTTTTCGCCCTCTTTAGCCTATCTAGTAAACTGTTTGGTTAAAATAGGTACGCAGGCCTTGCTAACCACACTAGATAAGGATATTCCACATAATTACCCAGTTGGTCTATATCTCCTTTCTTAAAGAGGGGTACCATCATCGATTTTGACCATTCCCCCCTCCCCCCAAATACATTAAAAATCAAAGAGCTTTTTGAAATCAGGGATCGAAAATCCTCCTGAAAGTTCTGACATCCGCAAAGCCTAACCCAATGTACCATTTAATGACATTACATGTTCAAACAATAAAACTGTCTCAGTGTTCTCTCCTTATTTTCTACCTCCATGGCATTCTCCTCACTTTCCCCGATCAGTCAGGGTTTAAAGGGACAGCACAAAACACTTTGAAAAGCCAGCAACAACAAGCCATTAACAAATAACACAGCAACGACAAAAAATACCTCCATTTCATACCCTACATTCTAAATGTCAGCAGACATATAGTAGACAGACTCAGATGAGTGTCTGTCTGTTTTCCTAGAATCTTGACTATCACTGCAACCTCTCGTGGCGATAAAATCTGTGTTGGTTTCGAAACTCTTGCATAATTCAGCCACCAGACAGAGAATCAAAGCAGAGGAGATGACAGACACGTGGACAAATGGTATGAGGTCAGTGGGCCGGACAGTCCCACTTCTGTGGCTTAAATTGAGAGACGCCTAGTACAGGGTGCAGTGCTTTGTTCCGTTGTGATGCTGTGAATATCTTCATGTGGTGTCGCTGTTGGGTTTTATCATTGTCAAGAGTGTTGTTATATTGTTGTACTGATGATGATTATTACTATTTTTATTTTAATCTTTTTTTATTATCATTTAAAAAAAAATTTGTTGCTTATTTCTGACAACTATTTTATTGTCTGTATGATTAAATAATGATAACAACAACTACGAAAACAATAATGAAAATAATGATAATAATAGTTGCTGTTGTCATTGCTACTACTACTCCTACTCCTACTCCTACTACGACTACTACTACTACTACTACTACTACTACTACTACTACTACTACTACAACTACAACTACAACTACTACTACTACTTCTACTACTACTACTTCTGCTACTACTACTACTACTACTACTACTACTACTACTACTACTACTACTACTACTACTACTACTGTAAAATCCCTAGGATACGCCCCCACCCCCCACACCCCCCTGTGCACTGATTTAGAGCAAAATTGGGGGGTGGGCGTTTGCTAGGGATAGACCCCTTTGCACAAAGTAATTTTTGTGCTCAACTGTGTAATTGAGTGAATACAAACCTCAAAAGCATGTAAGTTAGGTCGTGTGAGTAGAAGTGAAGGAAAATAGAAAAGAAAGGGACTTTGAGTGCGTCCCTGACTTCCTGAGACCTACGGGCACTGTAACAGTCCAGAAGCAGGAGGCGGCGTTCGTCGGATGGCCCAAGGACACGCTGAATCCAGGCAATGATGGTGTCTCTGGTCATCCAGCCATTGGCTGTCGCACATACACGAACATTGTCTGGCACTCCCAGCTGCAAAAAAAACCGGGGTGGAATGTTCCCATTTCTCTCTGGCAAGATCACAAAAGCAGGCAATTTAGTTCCATCTGCTGCCGCCGTAAGTTCCACCATGAAGCCTCGTTTTTCAGCCTTTGTGCTCTTAATTCTAACTTGTTTTGCACCTTTCCTGTTGTTGGTACGGGCTGGCATCATGTCAAACCGGACCATCGTCTGATCCATGTTCATGATGTTGGACAGAGGATAACCATGGCGATGACGTAGTCGCAGAATGTTCCGTCGGATCTGAAGAAGTTGATCCTAAAAGTCTGCAGGACCTTTTGGCTTGAGCTGGTTCCCTGTCGACAAGACACCAAGTGGCACTGTTTCCAGCGACTTAACCACATGTCTGATGCCGAGAAGCCCACCACATTGAAAGCACCTGCCAGTTCCATCGCTTTCCGTTGTTGGTCCTTGTTTCGCAATACCCTGCCTTCAGATCTGTCATCTTCCAGATAATGCAGCACACCTTGGTCGACATGTTCAGATCTAACTGCTGGTTTTTTTGACAGTTTCCGTTTTTGTTTGTCTTTTCCGTACTGCTGTTCAAGTCTATCTCTGTTTTCACTTCATTCCCTGATCCTCTTCCTATCCACAGAAAATTCACAGGCACACTCCGAAACATTCCCACCTACTTCGTTATCCAGATACTGGAGGGCTTCCAATTTGAAAGATACAGTGTAAGACTATCGCTTAGACATTTTGCAAAACTGTACAGAGATTCAAGAACCCACTTCTGGCCATCAGGAAGCGTGGTCAAAGTACCAGTACGTCACTGACAGACAAAAGATGTCAGTGGAAAAAGCATGACGTAATTTTAATTCACTTTGTTGGGGATAGTTGGGAGTGAGGAGAGGGGACAAAGAATAAGAAAAAAGGAAAGAAACACGAAAAGGTAAAGAAGGGGAAAAAGATCATGACTTTTAGAACAGTCTACACAAATCCTAGTGAAAGCGAGCATTGTCTCTTTGAAAAAAGCAGGGTGGGTGTTTGCTAGGTAGTTACCCCTGTGCACAACTTTTGGCCTAAAATGGGGGGTGGGCGTTTGCTAGATGGTGGGCTTATGCTAGGGATTTTATGGCACTACTACAACAACTACTACTACTATTACTACTACAACGACTACTACAACTACTACTTCTACTACTATTGCTACTACTACTACTAACACTACTACTAACACTACTACTACTACTACTACTACTACTACTACTACTACTACTACTACTACTACTACTACTACTACTACTACTACTATTTTTATTAAAACTATTATTACCATTACTGCCGTTACTGGTGACGTAGCTGTTTTTTTCTTAAGCATCAAGTGTTTTATTATCCATGATTATTGTGTTTCTTTACATCAGTTTTGTTAAAACTGAACAACAGCAACAGAAAAATAGGTGACCGCAGTTTCCAACATCTTCAATAGGAAGTACAGGGGACAGATCACAGTGAAGCCAACATGATTGGTGGATAACATTTTACCTGACAAAGCAAGCCTGTGCTTTTGTTTTGTTTGTGTTTTTTTTTTTTGCTTAAAGATAATACTGTGTGGTGCTTTTGCTGACAACTGAAAAACAACAAAAGTAACAACAACAACCACAACAAAAACAGCAACATCATCACTACGACTTAACTTAGTGTCCATAATCTATTGAAACACGTGAGGAGAGCTGCTGCGATGGACAGCCACATTATCACTATCCCTCTCTCTCTGTCAGTTATCCTGAGGTGTTCATGACTGTGCAGTGCAGTGTTGTAAGACCAGTCTCTGATGATGTGATGGCGAAGCTGTGGTGTCTGCAGCTACTGGAGGATTCAAGAACTTCCTCTGTAACATCAGAAACATCTGAATCACTGGTGTAGTCAGCTTCAGAACATCCATTGCACACAGGGACCGAGTTTTCTCCAGTTTTTCTGGCCCAGGAATTCAGAGGATACAGTGCTAAAGTTAGCCGTCTCTCTGCCCTCAGACACTTTTGAGCAGACAGAACAATAGTTAAGTCCTGTAAACTTGAAGATGTTGATTGCATTGGACAGGGAAGGTCGTAAGAGAATGGGGCGAAACAAAATCTACTTTCTGTTTGCGGTGGCACTGTGTTTTCATGCAGAGACCCAAAGCACTGGTGTGGACAGTGGAAATCAATCCACCTTAGATAGAGGGACTGATGTCAGTCCAGGGGAATTAACGACATCCCCCGTTAACAGCACTGTGGCAGCAGGTGACCACTCTTTGGACCTTAGTTTGGACACACAGGTGCATGACACCAGCACCTCATGGTTTGACGAGGAAGGAGAAAACACATCCCCAGACAGACCCCAGTCTACCAGCTCCACAGACAGACCCCAGTCAACCAGCTCCACAGACAGACCCCAGTCAACCAGCTCCACAGACAGACCCCAGTCAACCAGCTCCACAGACAGACCCCAGTCAACCAGCTCCACAGACAGACCCCAGTCAACCAGCTCCCAGTCAACCAGCTCCACAGACAGACCCCAGTCAACCAGCTCCACAGACAGACCCCAGTCAACCAGCTCCACAGACAGACCCCAGTCAACCAGCTCCACAGACAGACCCCAGTCAACCAGCTCCACAGACAGACCCCAGTCAACCAGCTCCCAGTCAACCAGCTCCACAGACAGACCCCAGTCAACCAGCTCCACAGACAGACCCCAATCAACCAGCTCCCCAGATAGACCCCAGTCAACCAGCTCCACAGACAGACCCCAGTCAACCAGCTCCACACTGGGGTGGACCAAACTGAACACATCTCTTGTGTTGGAGTCAGCGCTTCACAGTGACAGGGACACCACCCCAACAGCAGCAGACCCAGCCCCCAATTCCTCAGTCAGGGACTACACTCCTCTTCTTACAGACTCTCCTGATTATGTTCCGTCGGCATATAGGAATACGTCAGTCAGTCTGGCAGGTGAAGGTGACCGTGACTTGGCAGAAACTGAATCATCCCAGTACATTGGTCAGTCCACTGAGAGTTCAGATTTGACAAGTCAGCCACAGTCTCCAGTGCTACAGCTTGCAGAAGAAAACCATTACACGTTCCATATCATGGTGGAAAACTCCACCAGACACATTTTCAGATCTGATCACCAATCACCACTAGCAGAATGTTCTCTGCAAGCTGTATTCCAATCCTATACTACACCAGTGAACCTGGCAGTCTTCAAGTCTGTTACTTTTACAAGCGCCGATTTCAGTGTATGCAGTTATGATAGCAGAGATTTAAAACCTGTGTATGCCATGAGCGGAAGAATTTTCATTAGCCCCAAGGATGACATATTCCGTAACAAGACAATAAACAGATGGAAAAGTTTTTGCCTTCATCTCTATACGCCACCACTGACCAGGCTTAAAATTAAGGCAGAAAACTTGAAACACAAGGTGAGAAGGGACTGTGCTATTCTCCTTTACGTGAACAATAGAAAGACACCCATTAGATTTAGATCTACGATATCAGGAATAGGACATGACCCATACACATTCACATACACAAGCACAAGTGAAAACACTTTGGAGTTTAGGAACCTGTTTGATCCTGAGTGCTTCTACCCCGGACATGGAAATATAACGCTAACTTTCCAGGCTGAGCCATGGTGTGAGTGGATATGGCGAAGAGTGGAAGTGCAAGTTCCAGTGGGAGACAAAGTAGGTGAGGTTGGGTTTTTCTTCTGTTCGTGGGTATGACTAAAGATCTGGTTAACGGTTTGTATCTGTAGCTGTGGGCATCAGCCCATTAAGGGTACTTTTTTCAAATGTATATCAGACTTTCCAATCAGCTAATTAGCTAAATATTAAGTCAACTGATTTTTTTCCTTAATAAACGTTTTCTGGCCTTTGGTGATAAAGTAATGCAAGGTTACTTCCCTCATTTGCCATTCCCTACCACTGATAGAAAACCTTATGTGCGTGTGTGCGTGCGTGCGTGCGTGCGTGCGTGTGTGCGTGTGTGTGTGTGTGTGTGTGTGTGTGTGTGTGTGTGTGTGTGTGTGTGTGTGTGTGTGTGTGTGTGTGTGTGTTCTCCTGATTATACTGTTATAGAAATTATATCTGAACTAGTGTAACTGTATCACTGAGAAAACAAACATGACTTTTCTTTAGGATTTTCTTTTGAGAATAAATCCCAAAGCCAAACTAAACTTAACCCATGTAGATATCTCAACATTGAATTCTATGTAGCCGTGGTATGATATATTCTTAGCAATTGACTTAATATGACCTAGGTAAGCACTGAAAAGAGAAAAAGTTGAACGTAGCTCATGCAGTGCAGGCATTTTCATGGTAGACTTTTAAAAAGAATTATCATTCTTTTATATTGAGGATAACGGAATACGCACTCATTTGCTTATTTAATCCAGTCCCCGTGTGTATGCAATTTTGCAAATCTTGTCATCTGTTCTCACCGGCACGCGATGGCCTACTCTTAAGAAAAGCGGAACAGGATTTAACGTGGGCGCGAGACGTTCTGCGTGCGTTAAAGTGTACAACGTATGTCTTCTGAAGAACGGAAACAGGATAGTCCAGGAATGTATTTTCAACAATATACAGAGTGCAGTCTAAGCAACTGTCCTCAAAAACAGACTGAATGTAGCCCAGGTATGTGTTCTCACAAAACAGACTGAAGGTAGCCCAGGTATGTATTCTCACAAAATAGAATCAAAGTAGCCCAGGTATGCATTCTCACAAAATAGAATCAAGGTAGCCCAGGTATGCATTCTCACAAAACAGACTGAAGGCATCCCAGGTACCATCTGGAAAGAAATTCACTTTAGCAGGTTTGAATTCAATTGCCAAAGAACCACTGTCTGAAAATTTCATTACAGTGCCTGAAGGACTGTCGAAAAAACTGAGAGGGAAAGTCAAATCAAGTGAAGTCAAGTCAAGTCAAGTCCTCTGAATATGAAACTGACATTACTGAAAGTGTTATGTGACAGAGTCCTCCAATGATACATCCACCACAGTTTCTGTTTAAAGTCCTTTCTACCACACCTAGTACTATTTGTTTTTTTATCTTAGGGGAGGAAGGTGGAGCATGAAACTTGTTAAAAGCATTGTATTGTCTAAACACTGAAGATATCATCATCACAGGTGTTGCTGTTCTTCAATTTAATGTATATCCACATGATATTAGACACTAGAAGGCAAACAGTCACAAAAAAGATTGTGAAACAATGGTGGAATTATAGTTCCCTAATACAATCAAAGAACATTGTGAAGAAATGTATAACTAATATAGCAGCGACACTTTTAAAAAGTTTTCATTGTAAAACAAACATTGCAGAAACAAGCGTGAATAAATCAATTATTTTGAAACGTATATTAGGATGGGGGAGAATTTTCTCTTAAGCAAAATCACTGATAACGGGTGCGTTTGTACTGTAGCAAAATTGGCCATACAAAACTCTTTCAACAACAAAGCAATTTCACATAGCAATGTACAGGGTTTTTTTTCCAAACTGTTGTGCAAAGATCTCCCATAAATGGTTTGAAAGTGGTGTTTTCTTTAAATCTGACCCTCGAAAAGAATATGAATGCTTGAATTTGCCCATCACACACACACAATGACCAAATGTGAAAATTTTGTGTGGAAAACATTTAACTTTAGTCTGTCATTTAGAAACACAAACGTGTACTTCAATGGAAGTGAAAGTTTGTGTAGAATTTCATAACAGTATTTTGCAGGAACTGATGATTTTACGATTTGCACATACAAATAGTGGGTCATGTGTTAAAGCTCACCATCTTTATCCTATGGTTTGATAGTATGATGTCCTGAATATACAAGAAAAGTTTGCAAAAATCAATAACGAAACAATTGGAGGGAAGGGAGGGCGTATTTCCTCCTGACCTAAACACCACTGTCATGGAATTGCATATAAACTTTGACTTCCAATTAAGATTTCTGTTATGTTCCTGGTTCAAATTCTTTAAGTTTCCAAGGGAAAGTGTAACACACGAGATTTCACAGATGTTTATACAAACTATTTAATTGATGTGGTCTGTCACATTTCTTTAGAAAAGAACAGAACTAGTGTTAATAGTTATAGATTTTGATAATTAAATGCTTACGTGTGTAACAGTGTGTGTGTGTGTGTGTGCGTGCGTGCGTGCGTGTGTGTGTGTGTGTGTGTGTGTGTGTGTGTGTGTGTGTGTGTGTGTGTGTGTGTGTGTGTGTGTGTGTGTGTGCGCGCGCGTGCAGGCGTGCTTGCATGTGTGTGTTTGTGTGTGTGTTTGTGTGTGTGTGTGTGTGTGTGTGTGTGTGTGTGTGTGTGTGTGTGTGTGTGTGTGTGTGTGCGCGCGCACGCGCGCGTGTGTGTGTGTGTGCAACACCACAACCCATACATCATTATGAATTACCAGATTTAACCAGATCAACTAAACTAACAAGTTTATCCTCTTGAACATCCAGTTTTCATTTACAAAATATAAATAAAAACGCTTTAAAAACAGATTTTACAAACACTAGTTCAAAGCAAATAAATAAGTTCAATCTGATGTCATCCAGTTTTCTAGAAAGAAAACAAAAACTAAAAAACCCCTCCTTTCTCAAGCAATAAATCCAGAAAGAACATGCTACAACAGAGAACAAACATAACTTTGATTCCCATACATACAAAGGGAGCTGCTAAAACAGCACAACCAACAAGTCTGCAAACGCAGGTCTCAGAACACAGCTAGGTATGTATCTATCATACTTATGCCGACAAAAATTCACAACACAAACCTTGACCATCTGGCTTAGAATTCAGCAAAAGAAGCACACAATAGAAAACTTGATCTGAATTCAGTTTCTTCGGCAAATGATGGTCTAGACAACAGTCTCCACCATAGTAGAAGTGTTACTTATCATCTGCAATAGGATCTGGCAGACAGGGGAGTGGCCAACACCTTGGGCACAGTCCCCGATTATCACTCTCCTGAAGAAAAACAACTTACAACTATGCCAAAACTACCATTCCATCAGCCTGATCAGCCATTCAAGCAGTAATTTTAAGAATCCTCCTGACCAGACTAAAGCCTCAAGCTGAGGAGATCATTAAAGAAGAGCAGGAAGGTTTCAGAGCAGGATGGACCCCAACTAAGCAAATTTTCAACCTTAGAATTCTCTGTGAGAAATAACTGCAACACCAACAAGATCTTTACCAGGTCTTTGTAGACTTTACAAAGGCATTCGACAGAGTCTGGCATGCAGCTCTATGTGCAGCCATGAGGCAGTATAACATCAATGCCAACCTGATCAGAACCATAGAATGCCTCTGTAACTAGGTAACCAGTGCAGTCTGCTATGACAGTAACATAGGAGATTGGTTCTAAAGCACAACAGGAGTACGACAAGGATACGTGATATTGCTAAAAATAATAAAGAAACAGTCTGCATTGGAGGCAGGACAATCACAAACTTACGTTTTGCCGATGTCATCAATGGCTTAGCTGGAGAAGAGCAAGAGCTAGTCAATCTGGTGAATCACCTTGATGAAGCTTCTTTGGGATATGGCATGCAGATTAGTGCAGAGAAAAACCCATCTGGTAATAATGATAATAATTATCGTTGGAGCTCATAAAGCCCTATATCTTGTAAAAAACCAAAATAAACAAACAAAGCGCTTGCATTCAGCCTTTTCTCACACATACAACCAATAACAATGAAAATTATTAACGAATTCAAATGTATATACACGCGCGCGCACGCACACACAACACACACACACACACACACACACACACACACACACACACACACACACACACAAACACACACACACACACACACACACACACACACACACACACACACACACACATACATACACACACACACACCACTGCGAACGCTGTTCTTGATTTTTTGGTTGTTGTAACAACAACTGCATTCCATTAAGTTGTGATTTTTTTTTCTACCACTTTATGTCACAGCAGATTTCTCTGCGTGAAATTCGGGCTGCTCTCCTCGGGGAGAGCACGTCGCCACAAGTGCAGCACCAACCCCTTATTATTTTTTCCCCTCATGGATGGTGTCTAAACACGACACCTCTGTGCATACTGCTTTTTATATATAACTTTGTCATCTGCTCCTACCGGCACACGATGGCCTACTCTTCCGAAAGGCAGAACGGGGTTTTAATGTGTGCGCAAGATGTTCTGCGTGCGTTCGCACACGGGGCCTCGGTTTATAATCTCATCCAAATGATGAATGACTAATGACTGTGTTATTGAGAATGTAGTAGTATGGTAAACAAGTGTAAGTTGGTAATGCCTAATAACTTCATAAAGCTCATCATAAATGTGTGTGTGTGTGTATGTGTGTGTGTGTGTGTGTGTGTGTGTGTGTGTGTGTGTGTGTGTGTGTGTGTGTGTCGTGTGTCTGTGTGTCTGTGTGTTGTGTGTGTGTGTGTGTGGTGGTGTGTGTGTGTGGTGTGGTGAACAGGATTCATACAATCAGGATGGTGGCACTTTGGGTGGTCTCAGAGGGCGGAGAGGCCAGTCTGCGTGACACTGAAGTCCTCCAACAACGAGTTTATCATGCTCAGTTTTGTGGACTCTGCATTTTTCCTAGTTCAACTTTCTCCTGTTACCTCGCCATCTACCTCACCCCCACCTGTACAGGAACCCCAATCATCAAACTCTACAAATACATGGATGCCCTTCCAGTGACTTACCAAACTGCTGCTCTGTCCGTCAAGGTTTACCCCTCCTATAAGTGTTGGATAAAGTTTAAACTCCTCTACTCCATCCACAGCCCTGAAGATCCTCCAGTACAGCTCAGGGATGGCAAGTGGGTTTGCTCTGGGACGAAAGGTCCAATCCTAGTGCAGCATTTTGTATGCAGTCTGAAACGTTCTGCGATAACGCTGCAGACAGACTTCCGGGACATGTCCCCCAGCAGACCTGTGTGGGGAAGAAAATTTTCAATGCAGATGGAGGGAAAATGCTACCGGTTTTTCTACCTGGCAGGAGGATTACCTGGGATGAGGCTCACTTCAGTTGCAGGCAGAACGGGAGGCTACCTGGTCAGTCTGAACACAGAGCAGGAATGGAGAACCGTGGCCAAGCTTTGGTATAATACGGAAGCACACATTCTCTTCTTGTTGGACTGAAGCAACGCTTACAACGTCATCTGCATGACCTGTAAGCATACTTCTACCCTTGAAGCACAAAAAAGAGAAAGCCTCATTTTATTTTTACATTGTACACTTAATTTTTATTAAAAAAAACACAGAGACCTGATTACCTTTGTTTCTGCTTATTCTTGTAGTGTGTTTAAAATGTCTAATTCTAATAAAGGTACTTCCTATTGTATATGAGTTTTTAGAAATGAGCAAAAATGAGCAAGCTAATGCTATTTTTAAAAAAATTCTTCTTAAGTTAGAGAAAACACTTCGAATTATATGTGTCAAACCTACCTCAAGTTTTACTTACCTTCTTTTGTTTCTTCATTATCGTTATCGACTTTTTCTATGTTGATATATCTACTGTATCTATGCTGGACCCTTCACAGGTAAACTAAAGTTTGGCTGCCTCAGGTAATCTGATACTCTCCTCCATGTAATCTTCTGGTTATTACAGGTACTCCTCAATGTGGCAGTGGTCTGATGGCACCATGGCATACTACCTTGGACATTGGTCAACAGCCTAAAGGCCCTCCTCCCTACTGCGCTGTTTTTAAATCATGAAGCGGCATTGACCATGAAGACGACCTATCGACCTTTATTTGTGGCTACTGTGTGAAATTGAGTCTAGATTGGTCAAGACATGGAGTCCAGATGGCAGTCAAAAGTCGTACTCCCATCGCCTTCAGGAACAGCTGTGACCCGCCCACACATGAGTCAGTGCTTAGATGGTCATGCAACTCATACGTTTCTGCGGTGTGATCCTGCCAGTCGCTGTACGGAAATACGGAACGGGAAATCCAACGATGTTTGAGGGGAAATCCTCTCCTGGCGAGAACAACGTTCACCTGCAAGAATGACCAGCAACGTGTGCATTACTCTTTGCTGTGTGACCACCACAGGGACTGTGACGACTCGAGTGATGAAGACTTCTGTGACTTTCCACCTTGTCCTTCCAGCCACTTCGTTGTCAGAAATCCAAACAGGTAACTACAGCACTTGATAAATGTGGGTGGCCATAAACCTATACTGATGCTTACCAGTTTGTCAGCTGGTGAAATCTGATTCGATTGCTAGGTAAACTTTTTGCAATGCTAGTTACAAAGTAACTATTGTACACAGAGAGGCACAGAGACAGACACAGACCAATAGAGTTATGCAGAGTTCACCAAGGGTGGTCAGATTTATCATTCTTATTGCTTTTTATGTATGCTAGAAGTATTAGCATAATCATTTACATAGTAATTCAAATCTGTGAATAAAACAGACGTGTATCAATTCAGTCTGCAGATTCCACTTTGTGTACATATACATGTATAAAAAGGACCTATTCTACTGTTAAAAAGGTAAAGGTGTCCCATAACTTATGTTGCCACCAGCACCTCAGCTTCTCTAAGGGCCAGTATATTAAAGTGGTGCCCATCTCCTCTCCATTGCTTTGCCTTCCTTGACCCTAAAGAGGGCAATTAGGCTACCCATTTACAACTGGGTGGAACTAGGAGACTGTACTAAAGCTAAGGCTTGCAAACAGTCACCCATCCAGTTGGTAACCATGCTTGATGCTGCTTAACCTTAGCTTGGGGAAAGCGAGTGCTATGACCACTGAGCTATCCCATCCCCACTATTACTATTACTATATTACTATTACAAATGTATATCTATAGACATACATGTATATGTGTGCATGTATACACAAAGGAAGGAAGGTGGCAGGATGGTTAAGACATTCGCCTGCCAATATGTAAACCGTGAGTTTCTGGGTTCGTACCCAGCTTTGACCTTTCTTCCCAGTTTGACGAAAAAATAGAACTGAATGTCAAAGTCTATCAGATGAACTATAAACCGAGGCCTCGTGTCCGAACGCACGCAGAACATCTTGCGCATACGTTAAAACCCGTTTCGCCTTTCGGAAGAGCAGGCCATTGTGTGCCTGTAGGAGCGGATAACAAAAAAAACAAACAACATGCACACAGGTGTCGTGTTTAGACACCATCCCTGAAGAAAAATCGGGGAGTTGGAGTCCTCGGGGCTGTATATAGCAAACGTTCTGGTTGCTCCTGCGACGGTACTGGAACCACTCGTATCGGGCATTGCCTTTCCAATGGATCATTCCAGTGGCGTGGAAAGGGTGGGTCTGCTGCATGGGTAACAGCTTGCCCTCCATACTTACTTACCCAGGCTTTGCGCTCTAAAGACTAGAACCCAACTCCATAGTCTTCCGAGCCTTCTTCTATATACACATAAGTATATATATTTCGGATGAGACTATAAACCGAGGTCCCGTGTGCGAACGCACGCAGAACATCTTACGCACACGTTAAAATCCTGTTCTGCCTTTCGGAAGAGCAGGCCATCGTGTGCCGGTAGGAGCGGATGACAAAATTATATATAATATATATATATATATATATTATATATATATATATATATATATATATATATATATTATATATATATATATAAAAACCCAGCATGCGCACAGGTGTTGTGTGTAGACACCATCCCTGTGGGGAAAAAATAATGGGTAGGCGCTGCACTTGTGGCGACGCGTCTCCCCGAGAGAGCAGCCCGAATTTCACGCGGAGGGATCTGCTGTGACATAAAGTGGTATAAAATAAAAAATATAAAAATAAATATGCATACATATGTATCTATCTGTGTATCTATGTATCTATGTATCTATCTATATATACATAATTATAAATAGATATATACATAAATATATACATTTTTTTCTAGTTTTATTCTAGAAGTGTATAAACAGACAGTATATCTCTGTATTTGGAATATTTTGATTCTTCTCGTTGACAATCACATCATTGTAGAAACACAGTGCTGCAGTATATAGACCATGTGAGTGTCTAGCAAAGTGTCAGCTGACAAAACAGACATCAGTTAAACCATTTTCTGTTAACCTTGAGGAAACTGAAGGACAGCCAATGAATAAACAAGGTAGTGATTTGGCGGTAACTGAGATGGGCTCCTGTTAGATAATACTTCCACAAACCAACATGATTTCAATTGGATTTATGTATAGATGGTTATGTGTAACATGTGTGTAAAGAATTGCTTGACATGGTACTACTCCTGTGGTTTCAGTGCTTCCCACTCGCCTCACGTTGTGATGGAAAGCTACATTGTGTGGACGGGAGTGACGAGCTGTTTTGCTCGAGGTCCACAGTCACTTTCTCCAACACACTTCTTCCCCCTGCCATCATCAGATTCACTACCATAGGTAACATCACTGTAGAAGCTGTTAACGTTTCCCAAGGGAATCCCGTGTGTCCAGAAACCCACTTCCAGTGTGCAGGTGAGGGCTACTGTCTGCCTGTCTACCTGCGGTGTAACGAGGTCGCTGACTGTCCAGAGAAGGAGGATGAAGCAGACTGTGACTCCTACACCTGTCCGGGTTTTTACCGCTGTCTAGGAGCAGACGTGTGTGTCCATGCAGATCATCTGTGTGATGGTAACGTCCAGTGTCCAAGACACGATGATGAACTGATGTGTAACACTACTTGCCCCCTAAACTGTGAGTGTTTGGGATTTGCTTTTATTTGCTGGGAGAAGTTTTCAGCAGATCCTTACCCTAGGCTGAGGTATGTGAATGCTGACAACACAGGCATGACCTTACAGGAAATGGCCAGTAATCATCTCTTGGTCTATCTGAGCCTGGCACACTGCCACTTGAAAAAGATTGATGTTGTCAGTTTGCCAAATCTACACAGCCTGGATCTCAGTCACAATTCTTTAGCAAGCGTCACAGAGTTGTCTTTTAAAATGATGACAAATCTGCGCTCCCTTTCCCTTGCTTTCAATGAACTGATCTCATTGAATTCCATAGATTTGTTCGACACAACTTTTACTGATTTGATTTTCCTGGATATGTCAGGTGGGGGCACAGAAGAGATCACCAATGCATCTTTAGTGCCTTTCCCCAACATTCAGCACCTGAACCTCTCTGGAAGCAGACTGCAGAAAATACAGGAACCAGGATTTAGTGCACTGCGTAAACTGCAGGTTCTGGATATCTCGCACTGTCCAGTGACTGAGTTCCATGGAAACATGTTCAAAGGTTTGTCTGAACTAGAAAACATCTATGCTTCCAAATTCCAGATATGTTGTCCCAACATTCTGCCTGAAGACTTTGACCCAAAAGATTGTTATGCTCCGTCTGATGAAGTGTCTTCTTGTGCCACTCTACTGAGAACTGATGCTTTCAGAATATTTCTTGCTGTCTATGCCATATTTGCTCTTGTGGGGAATTGTGTCAGTTTTCTGTATCGTGTCTTTGCCAAGGGAGTGACAGCGGCTCATGGCTTTGATACTTTCGTTACTCATTTGTGTGTGTCTGATTTCTTGATGGGCCTCTACCTAGCCATTATTGGAATAGCTGACCGAATCTACTATGGAACATATGAATGGAAGGACACACACTGGAAAAACAGTATAGCTTGCCAAATAGCTGGCTTTTTATCCTTTTTGTCGAGTGAGGTATCCGCTTTTCTGATCTGTTTCATCACACTTGAACGCTTTCTGCTTGTTGAGTTTCCTCACAAAAATATTGGCTTCACCCTAAAGTCTGCTCAGTGTACATGCCTTGTTGGATGGATGGTGGGGGTGCTGCTTGCTGTCATCCCTCTCCTTCCCTTCTCTCCACCCTGGGATTTCTACAGCAGACAGGGATCTGCATCCCTTTGCCCATTACGAGGAAGGCCTTCCCTGGAAGTGACTATGCCTTTGGTGTCATGATTGCCTTCAACTTCATCCTATTCCTTCTGATTGCTCTTGGCCAATTTTTGATTTTCTGGTCAATGCAATCCAAAGGGAAAGCTATGGGGAATTCCAGCAAGAAGGCCAAAGACATGGCTGTTGCCAAACGTCTGCTGGCTGTGGTGATTTCTGACTTTCTCTGCTGGTTCCCCATAGGTCTGCTGGGACTGCTGGCCAAGAGTGGTGTTCCCATTTCTGGAAATGTCAATGTGGCCATAGCCATCTTTGTCCTGCCTTTCAATTCCGCCCTCAATCCTTTTTTGTACACCTTCCACATGCTACTTGAGCGGCGTGGCAACACTCGTGCTCAGCGTCAGCGTCAGCGTAAGGAAGGCGGTGAACTGAAGTCCCACACTTGCCGCTCTTGCACTAAACGGAAACAAGCTCTGTCTCGTTATGCAGTTTCTTTCATTGCAGCTGAGCAATGGCTCAGCACGTTCAACACCAGTGAAGACGAAACTGTAAATCAGGAAGTTCTGAACTTGATTGAAGAAATTCTGGAGGAGAAACAAATGACACTTGAAAGGCTCTTAGTCTATGTTACAAACATGATGAGAAAACAAAATTCATCAGGCATAGCTAGTGGTAGTCACATTTAACAATGATGAAAAAACGCAAAAAATCTGTTTCTGAAAACAATCTGATGGAAACTGAATCTACCAAGAGATTCAGTGGTCTGGAATTCAGGGAGCCTCTTTGTCAAGATCTTATGAAGAAAGAGGTTAAACAAAGTAGGCAAGAGTATACAGCCTTGTCTAACTCTTACTGTCGTTTGAAAACTATTGTCTGATGTATCTGTTCAGAAGAACTGCACTGATCACATTCTTATAGAGACTCTGAATGATCTGCACTAAGTATTCTTCAGTGTTCAAAGTTATGAAGATTTGCCACAGTCCAGCATGTCACACTCTATCAAATGCTTTCTTGAAGTTGATAAAAATTTGAAGCAGATCTTTTTGGTGTTGTTTATAACTTTTTGTTATTTTGTGTCATGCTGTTGCCAGTCAAGAACGCAGTCTTGCTGTGAAGGCTTTACTGTGGTTGCACCACTGTAAGCTGGAAATACTGCAGTTGGGGGATTTCATTGAACACGATTTCATGGGACAACCATAGCAGCACAACTGAGGTTGCCTTTCACCAAACCAGCCCCTGAGTAAGGGAAACCTGAGGACTGCTGTGCCCAATGGTTTCTTTTGTCTTTTATGGCACTAGTTGGCACATTTTGACATTCTTTTTGGCAGGTGTATTGTCACGTGAAGGCTGAGTACTAGAACATTTCCGGCTTTTACCATCTCCATACCTTTCTCATTAACTGTGACTCTCAAAGGATTAACTCACTGATCTCTTCACCATCATGATGCCGTGTGTGTGTGTGTGTGTGTGTGTGTGTGTGTGTGTGTGTGTGTGTGTGTGTGTGTGTGTGTGTGTGTGTGTGTGTGTGTGTGTGTGTGTGTGAGTGTGTGTGTGTGAGTGTGTGCGCGGGCGCGCGCCGCGTGTGTGTGTGTGTGTGTTTGTGCGCACGCGCGCATGTGTGTGTCAAAGTCAAAGTCAAAGTCAAAGAATTTATTTGTTAGGCCATAAACCCATACAAATGGAGTTCACATTCACACAACAGTGTAATATAGTTACATGATTCCACTCTCAAGTGCATCTTTCCTGATTTGAAATGCTTTGTAGATGAAATTGCAGAGTTTTTAAATAATGTCTTTGTTTCCACACGAGAGCAGTAGCACAAACTTGAACACTGAGGGTCTTCTGTAGTATTTGGGGGAATAAGTTGTAAACGTAAATCAGAATACTTCGGACACACCAACAAAAAGTGAAGTTCTGTTTCAGGAGTTTCTGCACAAAAAGGGCAGTAAGGATTGTTCACATTCACAGTGTACATACCATAACTCAGAAAATGTGAGCGAAAGGTAGCGTGCCAATCCTAAATCTTGTAAATATTTACGGACGTTAAGACATTTCACAACACGAAAGTATGGACGTAAGGTCAAGGAATCAGCGTAAGTAGAGTACATTGCGTAAAATACATGCGATTCAAGGGCAGAATGCCAGTCTTGCGTGCACGAGTCAATTAACCGCTGTTTAAACTGTGCAATGAACATCTTAACATCTCCTACGGACTGTGCTTCCCATACAATTCCATATCAAACATATACAAAATATTCCGAACTTTGCATGCCCATGTTGTATAATTTTGACTTTGTAGATTCAAAAGCATTGAGTACGCCTTTTTAGGGTATCTCGAGTCATCCATATTAACAATGCGCAACCAAAACTTTACACACTTAGCAAAAATATTGACCTTAAGAGGGATCGTCCTAACTCTCCATATACTACATGTCTTGGAGTTTTCTGGCTGACACACATGTAGCGTTTCATGGCTGATAGATGCACCCTTTCTATGACTTCATGGTTATTTACTATGCCCATATTTCTGCACCATATGTTATATTGGCTGGATCTGACTATCGAACAATTTGAAAAATATTTCTGGTGAATGTTCTCCAATTGACCAAAGTAACCTTATTATAGCTGTCACCCCTTTTCGAGCACGATCAGACAAGTCTTTTAATGTGGACTGGAATGAAAGTTGTGTAGTGAGAATAATGCCTAGATACTTATACATATTTACTGCCTCTAACATACCATCCCCATACCTCCATTTTTCGTTCTCAGCCAAGAAACCACCATTTCTAAAGACAACAACATTCGATTTCTCGAGGTTAACAACCAAATCTAAACGTTTAGCAGTGTCGTATAAATGTTAATCTGTGTCTGGAGTCCAATAACGCTATCTGACAAAAAACAACGTCGTCTGCAAAAGCAAAATAAGTACCTGGGTCAAATCAGGCGACAACTGAATACCATGCCTACCATTTTCGTTAATGTCTTTGGTCAGTTCATTGATTAATAAAGAAAACAAAACTGGAGAACATACTTCCCCCTGCTTCAGACCACGAGGGCATAAAAAAGCATCTGTCAGTTTAGCACCAGCTCGAATACGGACTTTCACAACATCATACATGCTTTTTAGTGCATTCAAAAATTTACCTCTTAATCCATTTGCATACAAAATTTTCCACAGTTTCTCCCTACTGATAGTGTGAAGGCTTTTCCGAAAGTCTATAAAAGCAGCATAAAGCTTCCTATGCCTTAATAACTGCTTCTCAACACAAGCCATAAGCATAAAGACATGATCTGTGGTACAATGCTTTTCCCTAAACCCTGCTTGTTCCTCGCCTAAAACCTCGTTCGTCTTAATCCACTTAGAAAGCCTTTTATTCAAAATAAAGCTATACAGTTTACTACATATGTTTAGCAAAGAAATGCCACGATAGTTGTCTGGCTGATTCAGGTCACCCTTTTTATGTAGAGGCTGTAAGATGGCCATAGACCAGTCATCAGGAAACAAACCCTCCTCAAAAATATATTTGAAAAACTTTAATAGGAACGGCAAAATTATGTCAATGCTATTTTTGTAAAACTCGCCAATTAGTCCGTCAGGACCTGCGACTTTTTGAGTTTTCAAGGCTTTGACAGCACAGACAATTTCAGATTCTGATATTGGCTGTTCTAGCTCACCACTTTCAAACTGGTTATTTACATTGTCATAGTAGGTTTCAAAGTTGCCTCACTTGTACAACAGGTAGGGGGTACTTCATTAAAAACATTTTGAAAGTGGTGGAACCATGTGTCCAAAGATATGGTGTTGTAGCTACTTTGCCTGGGCCTGACAGAGCGAACTGTGTCCCAAAATTGCTTGCTGTCATTTAAATGACGTTTCAGTGAATCGATCACATTCTCTCTGTGTGTCCTTTTCTTTGACTGTAGTAATCTCTTACTTATATTCTCTCCTCTTTTGAAAATATTGCAGTCGAGAACAGTTATCATTAGCTCTATTAACTTTACGCAAGTGTCTCCTTAAAATTGTTCTGCTCTGTTTACATTCTAAATCAAACCAAACCTTACGTTTTTCACAGCCAAAAACAATAGTTTTTTTCATGTCCTCTCCTGCAATAATTAAACATTCATTAAATTTTTGCAAAGCATGATTAATGTCATCACCAACAAGTACAATGGCTTCATTCAGTATATCGTTAACCCTTCCAGTGTGCATACTCTCTCGAAAAGCATCTTTTTGTCATCATCCCATTTAAACTTTGTAATAGAAGTAATCTCACTCTCTCTCTCTGGCTAGCTACGCCAGGATTTGTCTTCGCACACACAAAGGACAACTCAACAGCAGCGTGCTTAGTTTCTATCAAAGGGCTAACTTTTAAACTACAGCAGGATGACAACAGAGATCGTGATGTGACAAAATAATCTATGACACTACATCCATTTTGTGACAAATACGTAAAATCACCGTGACTGTCAACGTGCTGCAAACCATTCAAGACAACCAAGCTGAATTCATTGCACATGTTTAGCAAGTAGCGGTCAAAAGCATTGACAGCAGTGTCCTTTGACACTCGTTTAAAGGCCTCTGTCATGTCTGTTCTGTGACTGACTGGTCTCTGTCATAGAAATCACTGATTTCATCTACAGGGTCAGAGCAATCACAATTTAAAACACCGGTTCTAGCATTTAGATCGCCACAAATGATCAAAGGCAAATCACCACACTCCTTAATTACATCCAACACACAGTCTTCTAATATAGAAATGCCATTGTAGATATCAGTCTCTTCATAGTATTTTGCATTCTCAGGAGGTATGTAAGCTCCAATTAACATACAGTCTGTCTGGGTACCAATAAGCTCCCCACCAAGTTTCAATACCAGAATATTGTCTGTTTCAATGCTTATTTGTTTAACATAAATACTCAACTCTTTTCTTATTAGGCAAACCAATCCACCCGACAAACGACCATGCACACTGTCCGACACTTTCACTCCGGGCAAGAAAAACATTTATGCATAGGGAATAAGGAATGGGGTATGCTTTCAGTAAATGTTTCTACAAACAAAACTATATCATATTTGTAAACAAACGCTAGCACATCAAATTCATTCATGAACCGCCAAAGACCCTCTACATTTAAAGTTACTAGCGATAGACTATCGGTAACACGTACAGACGATATTTCGGCACTGTCGTCTGCATTAGCACCAGGCAATGTTGGAACTGTGGCACCAAGCTGCTGACTTCCAGACTGAGAGCGTGACGGGTCCTGGCCTAACCGTCAGCGACGTGCACCCTTGCCTTGCTGTGCGGCACCGCCTGAGCCAGACACAACAGAGGGGCTGCCTTTCCTGAACACGTCACTCCAGTCTTTTGACAGACCCCCCGCCTTCTTGCTGGGTACGCTGGTACTCTGGTGACGACTTCTTGTGTGCACAGGTGACACACCAGGACAACCACCTTGTTGTGCTTGTCTCTGTGTGAAAACTCGGCCCCGGCCCTTGCCTCTCCGGTCTTCACTGCGTCTGGAATCGCCACAGCTCGCCGTCTGTCCTCCAGTTGAGCTGTTGACAGGAGATCCCCTTCCGAACCCCCGGGTGAGGAAGCTCCCTCGCTCCCAGAGGGACTGGCAGAACGTTCCTCTGCCGCTCCATCCAGTCCGCCAGCCTCCGTTGACACGTCATACTCGTCTGCAACCTGGTGTGGGCTGTCAGCATCGTGGAGTCTGCCAGAAGCCGTGTCTTCTGCTGCTGTCTTCTCTGGCTCCATGTCAGCCGTAGCAGTCGTACTGTCATCACCTCCCTCATGTGAGCAGGATTCTGGAAGCTGTTCATCTTCAGAGAGCACAGGTTCGAATAGGTCCGACGTTCTGTCTTCTGTGTGTTCTATACTGTCTGGGAGTCCTTCACCCAGATTTCTTGGTTGGCTTGTCGGACTGTCCTGACTGTAGTTAGCAGTGGCTGGTGACTGAACTGCTGGCTGTGTACAGCCTGCAGCTGGGATGTTCCGTGGCTCCTTGGTTTCTTCAGCGCCTCTATCTTCGCTAGCGGCTCTTCTGTCAGCAACGCCTCTCTCCCTCCTCCTGTACGCCTCCCTCCCCTTGACGCTGTTCTTGCTGCTGTTGTCTTGTCGCTGAGTACCCCAGGTGTGTCGAGTGTTGACCCTGGAATCACCTGCCACTACGACACGCCCATTTTTCAGGTAGCCCCTTTTGCCTTCTGCTTTCAGTTTCTGCATTTGCTGGTGCTGGGCAGGAGTCAGATCTGGCCCCACTCGGATTCCCGAGGCTCTGGTCATTGACTGCCTGCACTCTCTCTTGGACATCAGAGACTTGGGCAGTTCCCGGTTTCTGAAGGTGATGATGACTGGTCTAGGCATCCTGCCATCAGGATTGCCAACACGCACAGCATCTTCAATGTCTCCACAGCCCAGAGTGAAATCATCAGAACCAAAATGGGAGTTCAACGTACCGGTAATTTTGTCTTTGAGAGATGTTGATGTCTCGTTCCTTTCTTCCTCTGGGCCTGTCAGCTTCAGGTTCCCTCGGCGCGAGTCAGACTGTAGACGGTCCAGCTGACTGTGCAACATGTTGGCGTACTGCTCTGACTCCCGCAGTCTGCTGTAGAGGTCCTGGATGCTGTCTGCATTTTCTTGCACTGTTTTTGTGATCCACATCAACTGCTGCTTAATGTCTGCCATGTCTTGAGACATCGCATAGTGGTTCACCGCCATCTGTCTCTGCATGTCTGCACTTTGCTGACTGACCCCCGACATCATGGACAACACTGACTGCAGTTGCTGTGACAGGCCCTGAAAGTTTGCATTCTGCTGGGGCTGGAGGGGGAGGGGGAGGGGTGGGGGACCGGGATTCTGTTCAATGTCGCCACATCTCATCAGCACTGCGACATTCAGAAAGACTAGAATAAAGTCGGAGAGTTTACATGAGACAGGTACCTTGATCGTTTTGAGAAATCTTGCAGCTGCTCTCTTTGCCCTACCTGCCATGAAAGCAATGAATGTCCAGACAAAGATGCCCACCGCAACCCTCCACTGTACTGTTCCTATAGGCATCTTGGCATGTCAAAGGAAGGGGAAAAAAAACTAAGTCAAATTTTCAACGGATTCAGTGTTATATTGCGTACAAAACTCAGAGCGCTCGCCAAACACGTCCGAACACCTCGGCAGTCGCAAGTGAACGCGCGCATGTGTGTGTATGTCTGTGTGTGTGTGCGTGCGTGAATGTGTGTGTGTGCGTGCGTGCGTGCGTTCGTACGGGCC
>CM060342.1:3923965-3938965 GCA_030674155.1 Stramonita haemastoma | reverse complement strand
AAACACATATATATAAATATAAAATATATATATATATATATATATAATTATATATATAATATATATATATTCCCGTAAAACCCAGCATACGCCCCCCCCTCCCCCCCCCCCCCCCCCCTGTGCACTGATTTAGGGCAAAATTGGGGGATGGGCGTTTGCTAGGGATAGACCCCTTTGCACAAAGTAATTTTTGTGCTCAACCGTGTAATTGAGTGAATACAAACCCGGAAAGCATGTAAGTTTGGTCGTGTGAGTAGAAGACTTGACCTATCCACAGAAAATTCACGGGCACACTCGGAAACATTCCCACCTGCTTCGTTATCCAGATACTGGAGGGCTTCCCATTTGAAAGATACAGTGTAAGACTGTCGCTTCGGCTTTTTGCAAAAATGGCACAGAGAGATTCAAGAACCAACTTCCGGCCATCAGGAAGCCTGGTCAAAGTACCCGTACATCACTGACAGTCAAAAGACGTCAGTGGAAAAAGCATGACGTAATTTTAATTCACTTTGTTGGGGAAAGGTGGGAGTGAGGAGAGGGGACAAAGAATAAGAAAAAAAGGAAAGAAACATGAAAAGGTAAAGAAGGGAAAAAGATAACTTTTAGAACAGTCTGCACAAATCCTAGTGAAAGTGAGCATAGTAGTAGGCCTCCGTCAGTCGGTGTCGACGATGGAATTCGCGCCAAAAGACAGGTCATTTGTTCAGCGACAACGCCGGCTGTGGCTTGTCAGTTCAATGCGGGAGTGGCAGTCTCTGTTGCATCTGATGCAGACGTGGCTTGTTGAGGTGGCTGGAGCACATGCTTCGCTTGGTCTCTTTCGTTGCTGCGGTGTGGATCTTTTCTTCACCACACTTCAGCTGTTTGTGGAGAACACTGCGCCATTTGCTGCGGTCAGCCGCTACCTCCTCCCAGTTCTCTAGGTTGATGTCCAGGGCTTTCATGTCACGCTTGCAGACGTCTTTGTAGCGCAGTTGGGGGCGGCCAATGCTTCTCTTGCCGGAGGCTAATTCACCATAGAGGAGATCTTTAGGAATGCGTCCATCCTCCATCCTTCCCACGTGACCGAGCCATCTGAGTCTGCGTTGTCTGAGGAGTGTGTACATGGTGAGAAGACCTGGAACCTCGAGGACCTGAGCGTTGGTAACTTTGTCACTCCAGTGGATGCCGAGGATGCGACGGAGAGAGCGCAGGTGGAAGCTGTTCAGTTTGCGCTCCTGTTTGGAGTATGTTGTCCATGTTTCACTGCCATATAGGAGAGTGCTGACGATGCAGGCGTTGTACACTGCCATCTTGGTGGAAATTGTCAGCTTTGGGTTCTCCCAGACACGGGTAGTGAGGCGTCCTAAGGTCGTAGCAGCCTTGCCGATGCACTTGTTGATCTCGGCATCAAGGGATAGGTTGTCACTGATGGTGGATCCCAGGTGTACGACATCGAGCTGGTAGTCATCGATGTAGATGGCTGGTGTAGTTACCACGTCCTGGCTCATCACATTGGTCTTTTTCAGGCTGGTTGTCAGGCCGAAGTCTTTGCAGGCCTGGGAAAACCTATCCATGAGGCATTGGAGTTCTTGCTCAGTGTGAGAAGTGACAACAGCAGCAGCAGCAGCAAAAAGCATGTCCCTAATTGTTTTCTCTATCACTTTTGTTTTTGCTTTCAACCGATCTAGGTTGAATAGTGAGCATAGTCTCTTTGAAAAAAGCCGGGTGGGCGTTTACCCCTGTGCACAACTTTTGGCCCAAAGTGGGGGGTGGACGTTTACTAGATGGTGGGCTTATGCTAGGGATTTTACGGTACTATTGTAACATCATCTGTTCATGTTGTAAGATCGGTTTTCTATATTTTTGTAAACACCAGCTTTTATATTCTTGTTCACATCAGCCTTTTATATTCTTGTAAACATTAAGTTTCTACACTCTTGCATCCACTAGATTTTATGTAATTGTAAGCATTAGCCTTTTAAATTGTTGTGATTATAAGAGTTCTAATGTTTTTGTCATCATTTTGTTTCATAAAAATACTAGAGAACAGGTTGGTTGCTTTTTATCCTATCTTTGTTGGGGTTTTTGTTTCTTGTTTTTTGTTGTTGTTTTTTTTAAGTGGGGTCTGTGTTTTATAATCTTACAATATCTTGTTTTGCAGTGTTGATTATCGATTTGTAAAATCTGAGCGATACTTTTTGTTGAATATTTTGCTTTTCTGTCCCCATACGATAAATGTGTGTTAAGTACTACATGTTAGAGCTAATTGGTATTTGAATAAAAAAAAAACTCTAAAAAAAAGTTGTGATCAGTGTTTGCTTTGAATGTCTTGTTGTCTTACCCTCAGTAGAAATACTCCAGCGAGAATGAATCTGCTTTGAGATCATGAAGCTGTCTTCAATCTGGAAGCTTGACACAGCGTTGCTGAAGAAAGCTGTGATGTGGTCTGGTTTTGTATTGCACAACCTAGCAAACGCCCACCCTGCTTTTTTCAAAGAGACTATGCTCACTATTCAGTGCGCAACCTTTCTCTAACGGGGAAATCTGTAGTTGTCTCCCTTGCTAGTTAAACCAAAGATATGTGACGCTCCACCACAAAATGAGTCGCTTGGCACATTACCCAATTTTGCGCTAGGAGCCATTAAAGGCAGGTGGGGATCTAGTTGTCAATTTTGAGATTTTGATTGATTATTAAACCATATCTGTTATTCTGCCTTGTAATGGAAAATCAAGGCATAATTTTTAATCCTTTTGCTTTTAAAAGTGTTCTGAAAAACATTCTGTCATTCTTGTCATTCTGACAACCTGTTTACGAAAATAAACTTGCCCTATCTCATTTTATCACATCCTGCAGTCTATCATTTCAATTTGTAGTAACTTTGCACAGAATTGTCCGATTTTCAATCTGTTTTTTGTATTGAATAGCCTTTTCATTGCAAATTAATAATTTGTCAATAACTAAAAACTGACCTCAGGTGCAATGCGACTCCTTTTTGTGGTGGAGCGTCACATATGTTCTTTGATCTCCGAATTTTAAAATAATAAAACTATATAAAAAAAATAAAAAAAAGAAACAAAAAACTCCTCACAAAACAAAAACAACAACAACCAAAACAACAACAGTCAAAACAGCAATAAAATGCACAAGGGCCCAGGATTATCTGACAAATGAGAGGTTTCTAGTCTGTGTCTGATTTGGCAAGCAGTGGACAGAAATTTACTTATTTGCAAACATCACCTGTACACCTGTGGCACGTACGTGTGTGGTGTGTGTGTGTGTGTGTGTGTGTGTGTGTGTGTGTGTGTGTGTGGTGTGTGTGTGTGTGTGTGTGTGTGTGTGTGTGTGTGTGTGTGTGTGTGTGTGTGTGATAGAGACAATGACAATAGCTTATTCAAAAAAAGGTCATTGCGACATTTGAAGGAGTATACATCACTGGAATATATATATATATATATATATATATATATATATATATTATAACTATATCACTAAGGTCTATACCTCAAATACATATATAACAAGTTTTCCATCTAAAGCAAAATTATAACATCATCGTTTCTCGTTGTTTGAAGGACTTATAGACTTATACAGAGCAACATTTCGTATAGTGTTTTCATTAGTAGAGGACTAATAGAAATAGTGCTGGTCTTTTAGAAAACTTGTGGAATGTATTGTATCCTTAAGTTCTCAAGAACTGGGCAACAGAAAACAAAATGCACTTCACCTTCTCCATTTAATTTACACGTGGGACACGTCACATTTCTGTCATTTTTCTTGTATCTCTGATTATGAGCCATTATAATTATCTGTGGCCCTAAATCGAAACGGTCAATACACACCTTACAAACTTATTCAAATTTATTTCTAAATATGTTTTAAAAATGATTTCTTAAAAACAGTTTATTACAAAAAAAATTTATTGCTGTTTTGAACTTGGCTCTCCCAATTTTTCCATCTACAATCTATGATACGTTGTTCAAAGGAGGCAAGAAAACTCTTAACGCATCCAACACCCTGATTCAGCCACACAAATGCAAAACCATTTTCACACAAACACTTACACACATTGGTCACCCATGTTATCTTTCCTCTCTCATGTAAAATTTATATGTTTATTCGGCTCAGGGCTTCAAGTACTTGGGAGCCGTTGTATCAGACGGGTCCGGGCCGAAGGTGGTGTGCGGGGTTGCAGACAGTGGCAGCGCTGTCCGAACTGAACACCATCTGGAGAGATAGAAGTATTTCACTCAACTCCAGGATGGGACTAGTGCGCTCCCTTATCATATCTTTATTCCTGTATGCCTGTGATTTGTGGACCCTGACTGCTGATTTGGAGAGAAGATTACAAGCAGTGGAGATGAGATGCTTCCGGAGACTCCTTGGCATCTCCTACAGAAACCACATAGGCAACGAAGATGTGCATAGCAGAATCCAGTAAACCATTGGTCCCTACGAAAATCTTCTATCAATCGTAAAAAGGCGTAAACTTAAATGGTACGGGCATGTCACAAGATCGAAAGGACAAGCAAAAACAATACTGCAAGGCACTGTCCAAGGAGGAAGAAAAAGAGGCAGACCAAAGAAGAGATGAGAGAACAACATCAGCGAATGGACAGACCTAGAACTCAACAAAATTTTGAGAAAGGCAAAACAGAGAGAGGAATGGAGAAAACTGGTTGCCAAGTCTTCAGGCATGCCCCCACGGTCGCCAGACAAAGGGACAGCTAGATAGATAGATGCTTGAGCAGGCTGTCGGTTTTCTCATAATTGAACCACTTTTAACCAATATGTAATACACTTCACAGAAGAATTTAAATACAATGGATGTCTTCCGAGCTCACCATAAGCTAAATCATTAGGTGTTTGCCTAATAACAAATAAGAAACGTTTCATGGCAAATAACTGTAGTTTTTCAATTTCGTGCCCTGCATAGAAGGCCCATCTTTATGTACCATAAGAACATTTGGCTGCATCTGTGCATCAAGCAACTTAAAATATTTCTGCTGAGGTATTATCAAATTTATTCAAAAACATTAATACATTCATGGCTGCTCTTTACCTATGCTTACAAGATCTTGGCAGGCATATGTCATTCGGACATATCGTCATTCGGACGACACTATAAATCTAGGCCCTGTGTGCGAACGCACGCAGAACATCTTGTGCACACGTTAAAGCCCCGTTCCGCCTTTCGGAAGAGCAGGCCATTGTGTGCCGGTAGGAGCGAATGACAAAATTAAAAAAAACAGCATGCACACAGGTGTCATGTATAGACACCATCCATGAGGAAAATTGGGGAGTTGGAGTCCCCAGGACGGCTCGGGGCCGTATAAAAAAAAAAAGGAGTAAGCGCTGCAATTGTGGCGACGGGCTCTACCCGGGGAGAGCAGCCTGAATTTTACGCAGAGAAATCTGCTGTGACATAAAGTGGTATAGAATATTTAAAGAAAAGGGGAAACAAGCCAGAGAAAGCAGCTGAAGATATAGACAAGCCAGAGAAAGCAGATGAAGCCATAGAAAGCAGCTGAAGGCATAAACAAGCCAGAGAAAGCAGCTGATGCCATATAAAGCAGCTGAAGGCATAAACAAGCCAGAGAAAGCAGCTGAAGCCATAAAAGCAGCTGAAGGCATAAACAAGCCACATGAAAGAAAGCTGAAGCTAGAGAAAGCAGCTGAAGCCAGAGAAAGCAGCTGAAGCCAGAGAAAGCAGCTGAAGCCATAAACAAGCCAGAGAAAGCAGCTGAAGCCAGAGAAAGCAGCTGAAGCCAGAGAAAGCAGCTGAAGCCAGAGAAAGCAGCTGGAGGCATAAGACAAGCCAGAAAAAGCAGCTGAAGCCAGAGAAAGCAGCTGAAGCCAAAGAAAGCAGCTGAAGCCAGAGAAAGCAGCTGAAGCCAAAGAAAGCAGATGAAGCCATAAACAAGCCAGAGAAAGCAGCTGAAGTCAGAGAAAGCAGCTGAAGCCATAAACAAGCCAGAGAAAGCAGCTGAAGTCAGAGAAAGCAGCTGAAGCCAGAGAAAGCAGCTGAAGCCAGAGAAAGCAGCTGAAGCCAAAGAAAGCAGATGAAGCCATAAACAAGCCAGAGAAAGCAGCTGAAGTCAGAGAAAGCAGCTGAAGCCAGAGAAAGCAGCTGGAGGCATAAGACAAGCCAGAAAAAGCAGCTGAAGCCAGAGAAAGCAGCTGAAGTCAAGAAAGCAGCTGAAGCCAGAGAAAGCAGCTGAAGCCAGAAAAAGTAGCTGAAGGTATAGACAAGCCAGAGAAAGCAGCTGAAGCCAGAGAAAGCAGCTGGAGGCATAAGACAAGCCAGAAAAGCAGCTGAAGGTATAAACAAGCCAGAGAAAGCAGCTCAAGGTATAAACAAGCCAGAGAAAGCAGCTCAAGGTATAAACAAGCCAGAGAAAGCAGCTCAAGGTATAAACAAGCCAAAGAAGCACTGAAGCCAGAAAAGTTGCTGAAGGCATAGACAAGCCAGAGAAAGCAGCTGGAGGAGTAAACAAGCCAGAAAAAGCAGCTGGAGGAGTAAACAAGCCAGAAAAAGCAGACCTGTTTGTCCAGTCATTGGGACGCTGCAGTCCATCAACCCTGCAGGCAGCTGCCATGGGGTACTTAAATTTGGCGGAGCTCATTCTTCTCCAAGAAGCAAGATGCATGCTGATCTTCTTCTGCTTCTTTTTTTTTTCTTATTGCTTCTTTCTTTTCTTCTTCTCCCGCTACTTTTTCTTCCTCTGCTTCTTTTTGCTTCTTCTTCTCTCTTGATTTTCTTCTGCTTCTTCTGCTATTTTTCTTCTTCTTCTTCCTTTCTTCTTCTTCTTCTGCTACTTTTTCTTCTTCTTCTTCTGCTTTTCTTCTGCTTCTTTCTTCTTCTTCTTTTTCTTCTTCTTCTTCTGCTACTTTTTCTTCTTCTTCTTCTGCTACTTTTCTCTTCTCTTCTTCTTCTTTTCTTCTTCTTCTGCTACTTTTTCTTCTTCTTCCTCTTCTTCTTCTTCTCTTCCTCTTCTTCTGCTACTTCTTCTTCATCCAAGGCTTAGACAGGAACTACTGTTTTCCGTCACATGTGCCAAAATGCGTTGCCCTGCTGTTTTTTTTTTTTTTTGCTTTAAAAATGCATTTGGGGTATTTGTTGTGGGCGTGTTGTGGGCCTTTGATTTATTTATTTATTTATTTATTTATTTATTATACTGGGGGATGACTAGGAGCGTGAGAAGTGATACTGGCTTGGTTAGTTCCTTGGCCTCTGCCTTCTATTTATCTTTAATCTCTGGCTGAGAACTAAGTGCTAGAATGAGTTGGTGTGGGTTTTTTGGGGGGAGGGGGGCTGTTTGTGCTTTTGGTTTTTTTTCTGGTGGATGGGGAGAGGGGTAGTGCCAATGTGAACTCTTCAAGCGAAGCCCTCAGCGGAGACTAGACGCTGAACCCGCGCTATGTGTTTCTGTGAAATCCTAAACACTATGCTCATACCACTAGCTCTTCCACTCCAGTTTGAAAACAACCTGTTCAATTCAATCAAGAGATTTTCTGTCTCTGTCTCTCTCATACATGCGCATGCATGAAAGTTTCGGATGAGACTATAAACCGAGGTCCCGTGTGTGAATGCACGCAGAATATCTTGCGCAAACGTCAAAACCCGTTCCACTTTTTGGAAGAGTAGGCCATTGTGTGTCAATGGGAACGGATGACAAAATTGACAACACTGCATACACAGGAACTGGATGCAAAAAAGCACACGAGTGCTTATTCCGTTATTCCTCGAAATAAATGAATAAATAAATAGATAGATAAATCAAACACACACACACACACAACACACACACACACACACACACACATATCACAACAACATCCACACACACACACACACACACACACACACACACACACACACACACAACACACATACATCACATACAACATACATACATACATACATACATACATACATACATACATACATACATACATACATACGTACATACACGCGCGCACGCGCCAATGCACAATGTTAATGTAATAAAAACCTGTGAGTAATCTAAACGGCCAAGCATTATCACAATTAAGTGTCCAAAGGAGAAATCCAAATGGATGAGGTGATGATAATGTGACTGGATTTTTTTTAAACACGTCCTTTTAAAAAGATAATTAAATCCCGTTTAACAGGTTTTATGATGAATGCTGTTTTTTCTTTTAAATGTTATTAATGATGGATATTTAGTATTATTATAATTGTTACTGTCTTGGTTTCATAGTCTAGCTGACTAAATTTTAAAAAGAAATATTATTAAGTGGGGTTCTTGATTGTCACATGTGCCGAGGTAAATGTGCAGAGATTGTCCCATGTGCAGAGGTAAAACCTGTATTATCATCATTATTATTGTTTGGCTGATTATTTATGTTCCTCCCTTCCTCCTTGATACCCACATTTTCCCGGCCTTTTTCAATCTTTTTTTTTTAAAGAATAGTTATTGTGGTAACATTGCTTTTGGTGGTGATGGGTGATTATCATATCATTGTAAATTGTATCATTATCATTATGAATAATTCATTAGCTTGAAATTTTAGTTGCTTCGAGTGCTATGAATTGGATATCAAATTTTAAGATGTAGTGTTCATGTTTTCTTATTTTGTTTGTTTTATTTTATCATATAAAGTACGAATGTAAAAGAATGAATGATATTGTAACCCAATATAACTTTTTTTTACTTTAAAAATACCCTAGAAACTCAAATGCATGTGCGCGCGGATGTGTTTGTGTAAGTGTGCGTGTGTGTGTGTGTGGTGGGGGGGGGGGGGGCGGGGGGATATGTATGTGTGTGTGATTTCCTTTAGTTCCTTTTCAGTTAATTTTGCTGTTATGAGTTGTAACAATGTTGTAGCTAAATATTTTTGGGGTGGGATTTTTCTTGGTTGTGCTGTTTGTTTGCTTGCTGCTTCAGTTTTGTTAGTTTGTCTGTTCTTTGTTTTCTTTATAAGTGGTTATTTGGGGGACTTTTTTTGGTTATAGATAGATGGCTTGATGAAAAAAAGTAAATTTATTGCTTACTCAATGTACCATCTAGAATTAAAATTTGACTTGACTTGACTCGACTTCACACACACACACACACACACACACACACACACACACACACACACACACACACACACACACCACCAGCACACACACACACACACACACACACACACACACACACACACACACACACACACAACACACACCACACGCACACACACACACACACCCGAGTTCGATTCCTGTTGGAGGGGATTTTTCCCCTGGAGTTAACATCAGTGCTGACTCCACTCTCCCCAAAAGTCTTTCGGATGAGACTGTAAACCGAGCCCCCGTGTGCAAACGCATGCAGAACATCTTGCGCACACGTTAAATCCTGTTCCGCTTTTCGTAAGAGTAGGCCATTGTGTGCCATTCTGTTCCAGATGACAATATTTACACAATTGCATACACACGGGGACTGGATGAAAAAAACACATGAGTGCTTATCCCATTATCCTCATATGAAAGAATAAATGAATAAATAAATACACACACACACACACACACACACACACACACACACACACACACACACACACACACACACACACACACACACACAAACACAACCATGATCAGGCATAAGGGATAATTATTTTATTCAATTTGGCGCTGAATAATCCAAAAAATCAATTTGAACAATGATTGAACAATGTGTATTCCATTCATCCCTGCTTTGTGGTAGAACAAAAAAGGTTCAACATTACATAACAACAGAAAGAAGTCGCATTGTGACAAACATTTCACTTAACACTTTTGATTAAAAAAAATCACGATTGAAATTAGTTTATGATAAAAGCAGTATAAGCATGGGGGCGGGATAGCTCGGTGGTCAGAGCGCTTGCTTTTCCCCCAGCCAACGTTAAGCAGCAACCAGTGTGGTTACCAATTGGATGGGTGACCGTTTGCACGCCTTGGCTCCAGTACAGTTCCCCCAGCTGTCAACGGGTACCTGCCCTCTTTAGGGTCAGGGAAGGTAAAGCAGCGAGGGAGAGGAGATGGGCACCGCCCTCAATATGCTGGCCCCTGGAGAAGCTGAGGTCTCTGACGCCTCGCTCCCCTACGATCACACAGGTTAGGGGACACCTTTACCTTTACCTTAGCATGGTTAGGTAGCGAGAAGAGTTGTTGGGAAACGTATTCAGGCCAGAAGAATATCGGAATAAAACCCAATGACTGAACGAGTGTGAGGAGTCTGGATTAGCAACGCCCTTTCAAAAGTGACACCAAAGGAGATGACATGCACTATAAAAGTCAAGACGCTCTTCAGAGACGGCTCGCAGAGAGCAGTAACACCTCTGAGGAACATGTAAAAACAAACATGAAGAGGCTGGCTATTCCCAGCATACTTGTTCAGTTCTTGATATTGAGAACATCCTTTGTACTCAGTACGGCTTTCAAAAATCCAGTACTAGAAATATTGTTTCTCTAATCCACAGATTGAAATTAAATGCATTTCGAGCAAAATTTGCAATAATATAAAATGTATATGCGGTGAAAAACTTTCCAATGTTCATGTTTTGTATCATTGTCAAGGTTTAAAAAAGTTCCTACCACCATTTCAAGAGAAGTCACTGCAAGAAGTATTAATCAATCCAAAGTTATTGTGTGAGATAGCATTGTCTCTGATGCGATCCCCAGTATTCTCTTTTTTATAAAGTACTACTGTGATGATTGTGAAATTATAACACCCTACTGTGGCAATGTACTGTTTGCTTTATTCATGGCAACCTTTACATGTAGTTTGCAATTGTTCAGCTTACAGTTTTAGATTTTAAAGTTCTCTATTGTTCGATTGTTTTTGTTATTATTTGCATTTCTTATGCCATGTTTTGCAACATTCTTGTTATATAGTTTTGTAATCATTATTCTTATGTACATAATTACCAACACACTTTTTTTAAAACCCTTATCTCTTTATTGCCCCCCCCCCCCCCCTCCTCCCTCGTCTAATATCACTTTAAGTGTACAGACGTAAAATAAAGACACACTGCTCTATCAAAGTCTTTGGTTTTGCCCAGACTGATCTACCTTGGATTTTATTTATAAATCCTCTTAACATTACCTTTTAAGGAAAAACAACAACCAATAAATGCGGCAAGTTTGTAACAGTGGAGGAGAGGGGGGGGGGGAAATAAAAAATGATAAACAACCCATTATGTGCACAGTAATGAGAATGGATATTAAGAATTATATTCACACATTGAAACTGGCCTGGGTTCGAAAGAAACCTGTAATCCCATTCCAAACTGGACAATGCTTCATTAACAATCTATGCCCATACATTGCCTTGATACATAATGGGCTTTTTATTATTATTATTTTTTATACCACTTTATGTCAGCAGATTTGGGCTGTTCTCCTCGGGAGAGTGCGTCCCACAACTGCAGCGCCATCCATTTTTTTTTCCTTTTTCCTGTCTGCAGGTGTATTAGTTTCCCTATCAGAGTGGCTTTTTCCTACATAATTTTGCCAGGGAACCACCTTGTTGCCGTGGGTTTCTTTTACGTGGCTAACTAATGATGTGTGGCACACAGGACCTCGGTTTATCGTCAAGAATAGCACACAGACCACCACCCGTGGTCTAATGTATAGGGGAAAAGTTCTGGGCCCAAACGGGATTCGAACCACCGCACACTCCGACCCGGACTTATCGCTTTCCAGACAGGTGTGTTACCTCTTGATCCACCCTCTCAAAGCCATGGCAGTAAAGTGGGTGTGTGAAGACGTCCTTTCTGCATGCAACAGCATTCGATAAAGAGGTGGGGGTTTGGTTTTTTTTTTTAACAAAAACATGGGTGCACTGTTACAAAGGACAGTTTAAGCATTGCCGACATACAGTTGACTTTGAACACTTGGCAAGCAAGGACTGGATTTTGGTTGTTGTTTTTTCCAAAGAGGCTTCATGGACAGTGATGACAAATATTAAAGTGGCAGAACGTTTTGACAAGAAATTAAAAACAAGAATACAATGTTCTTGATTATATTGGCTGTTTACAATTTATGATATAGAGATAATCATCAAAAATATTGTCATTAAGAATAGTCATTGTAATCCGTTTACGAAAACCGCGTTTATTTTTCGTTCCTCGGTTGACATTTTGTGCATGTGGCTTTTAGGTCTTGTCTTTAAAAATGATCCTCCCTTCCTAGCGGCACACTATGCAGTACTTTTCCGAAAAGCGGGAATGGATTTTTAACGTGTTCGCAAGATGTTCTGTGCGCATTTAGCAACAAGTGGATCATTGAGAAAAAAGATCTCAACCATTTTGGATAACTTTTTCACGAGATTGAAATTTTAACTGCACAGACAATCACAAGCATGGTGAATTAAACGCCTAAATAGAAACCAAGTTAATTAAACGCCTAAATAGAAACCAAGTTAATTAAACTCCTCAATAGAAACCAAGTGATTCGAAACTAAAACCGTTCCAAGTTGAAACATGCTTATTAAAAGAAATCCAGTTACAAGCCCAAAATCATAGCAACAAATATTTTTACCAACAGAAAAGTGTTCACGACTGTAGTTTTTGCCACCAGGCAAACACCACACTACAATACTGTTTGTATTATACTTCTAACTGCTGTCACTCTTGGTGTCAAGGATTCAGAGCAGATTTTAAAGCAGAAACGATTGGCTCTAGCGGGTTATCCTTCATCAAGGAACTGGACCTCTCCGGCACAGCTGAAGGATCAACACACGAAGGACGTCACTGACCTCACCATATTACTCGCAAAATAGGAAGTTTTGTACACAAGTGCAGAATACACCAAACTAAACCCAATGCGATTACTTTCCTGAAAGAATGGAGACTCCGATATAAACGTGAGAAAAATATTGGTATCGAATTGAAAACTTGAGTTTGATGAAAAATGGTGTTTTTCTGACCAACATGTCATTGAAATTTGAGGAGTGATGAATGTTTTACTGTTATTTGAAGATGAATTTTTATGGGAAGCCATCTTAAAATGTTTGAACCAATAATTATGAAATGTACCTATCTCGAGTTTTGGAGATTTTGATTCGTACCAAAATGCCTGTCAGTATTGTATCTGCCCTTCATGGGATGATTAAAGTGCTTTTGACCTGAAATGACTTTGAAAGTAACAGTAGGTTGTAGGAGTTTATCAGTTAAACTTTCGTTTAGTTTATAAACCAAGTAAGGATGGTTATTTCATATGATTTTTTTGTCGTTTTCTTTGCTTGATTGTTTATTCTGGTCCTTACGTCAAGTATGTATGTACACCTTACAAGGTACACAGTTTTATGAAAATCCGCATATGTATGATATTCGTATCTTAAAGTTTAAAACATGCCACACCTTTTCATCCTCCAAGGCCTCCAACATTTCAGTAGATGATTGTCTGTACACAGCCAACAGGTGACACATGTCATTATTTTCAGTGTCACCTTAGCCAGAAATTCCAAAGAATACCGAAGGAAAGAACTAAATCATTTTCAACAATGGATCAGTGATATATGGATACGCATGAATATCCAAACATCAAAACCATATCGTTTTCAAAGAACACAATTTCGTGGAAAGCGCGTACAGTCTTTACCAAAAAATAAAAAAATATAAAAAAAGAAATGGCCTTCACTACATCCATTTACAGCTCATAACGGAAGCGGTAGCCGCAGGACTCCAGCGGTTTCATGGCGGCCTCCAGTCGTTCACTCTGAGCCACTGTCAGGTAATTCTTCCAGTCCCCAACTTCTCCTGATATGTCACACACACACACACACACACACACACACACACACACACACACACACACACACACACACACCAACACACACATACACACACACACACACACACACACACACACACACACACACACACACACAACACACACACACACATACCATGCCAAACGTCAGAAAGATAGCTGCCACCAACATCAAACGTCACAGCAATACTGATCTCTTAATTGACTTGCACACTGCATTTGACGCTAGTGACATTATCCTGCTACTACATTTTGTGCGCACATCAGTCTCACCTGAACTTGTGATAGTTCTGACCCTTCGTGAAAGGGTCAAAGCCAGCATATTCCGGTCAGAGTTCTATCAACCTGTCTTTTTTCTCTCTTCTAGGGTGTTTCACACGGATCTCTGCTGGTTCCCTTCCTTTTTCCTCTATATCCTTATTTATTTATTTATTTATTTATTTATTTATTTATTCTTTTATATCGAAGATAATGGAATAAGCACTCATATGCTTTTTACATCTAGTCCCCGTATTTATGCAGTTTTGTAAATCTTATCTGTTTCCACCGGCACATGATGGCCTACTCTTACGAAAAGCGGAACAGAATTTAACGTGTTCGCACGATGTTCAGCGTACGTTCGCACACGGGGCCTCGGTTTATAGTCTCATCCGAAAGACTTTTGGGGGGGAGTGGAGTCAGCACTGGTGTTAACTCCAGAGGAAAAATCCCCTCGAACGGGAATCGAACCAGGGTCATCAAATTGCGAGCGCAATGTTCTGACCACTAGGCCATCTCGTCCCCATGAGAGAGAGAGAGGAGAGAGAGAGAGAGAGAGAGAGAGAGAGAGAGAGAGAGAGAGAGAGAGAGAGAGAGAGAGAGAGAGAGAGAGAGAGAGAGAGAGAGAGACAGACAGACAGACAGACAGACAGACAGACAGACAGACAGAGAGAGAGAGAGAGAGAGAAGAGAGAGAGAGAGAGAGAGAGAGAGAGAGAGAGAGAGAGAGAGAGAGAGAGAGAGAGAGAGAGAGAGAGAGCGAGAGAGAATAAAACAGGAGAGTAGTATGGATTTAGACAGCACCCAAATCATCATGTCCCTTTTCTTCACAAACGCACCTCTCTCTCTCTCTCTCTCTCTCTCTCTCTCTCTCTCTCTCTCTCTCTCTCTCTCTCTCTCTCCTCTGTCTCTGTCTCTCTCTCTGTCTCTCTTCTTGTAGGTCTATACAAGCGGGTGGCCTTACAATTAAAATAAAATT
>CM060342.1:3911465-3918965 GCA_030674155.1 Stramonita haemastoma | reverse complement strand
ATTTGACGACCCGGGTTCGAGTCCGGTCGAGGAAATTTTTCTCCTGGAGTTAACATCAGTGCTGACTCCACTCTCCCCAAAAGTCCTTCGGATGAGACTTTAAACCGAGGCCCCGTGTGCGAACGCACGCAGAACATCTAGCGCACACGTTAAATCCTGTTCCGCTTTTCGTAAGAGTAGGCCATCGTGTGCTGGTGGGAACAGATGACAATATTTACAAAAACTGCATACACGCGGGGACCGGATGAAAAAAAGCACATGATTGCTTATTCTGTTATCCTCGATATAAAAAGAATAAATAGAAAAACACACACACACACACACACACACACACACACACAACACACACACACACACACACACATAACCACACAACACAACACACACAAAACAACACAACAACACACACACACACACACACAACACACACAACACACACCACAACACACACAACACAACACACAAACACACACACACACACACACACACACACAACACACACACACACAACCAACCACACACAACGCAACGCAACGCAACCACACACAACACACACACACACACACACACACACACACACACACACACACACACACACACACACACACAAGAAAGCGCCTCACGTTTCCCGCCGAAAAAGGGCTTCTCCAGACTGGCCAGGGTCAAGCTCTCAGCGCCAGGAATTTGCTTGTAGTGGAAGAAGGCGGAGACGAACAGGTCCTTGACATTGCGGTAGACGAAGATGACCTTCACCTTCTTCTCCTTGACCTCCTTGGACAGGAGGCGAAGCGGCAGATGCGAGTTAAGGACCCTAGGGCAGTCGGCGGGCATAGCGTTGGTGTAGTCGAGCGGCGTGCACTCCAACATGGAGAAGGCCTTGCTCTGCAGGATGGACTCTGCCCGCCCCGCCAGCAGCATGCTCGTCGCCTCCCACGTGAAGTGCGTGCCTGTGGCAGTGACAGTCACGCTGACAGTGGCAGTGACGGTGACGGTGACAGTGGCAATGATAGTGATTGTGATGGTTGCAGTGATAGTGATTGTGACAGTGATATGGACAGTGATCGTGGCAGTGATAGTGATTGTGACAGTGACAGTGACGGTGACAGTGACAAAGGCAGTGACAATTACAGTGCCAGTAGCAGTGGCAGTGACAGTAGCGGTGACAGTGGCAGTGGCAGTTGCAGTGATAGTGACGGTGACAGTGGCAGTGACAGTGATAATGTAAGAAAAACAGTTATTTATCCCGAAGAAAGTGTTGCAAAACATTTCCTAGAAGGTAACGGATACTACTTAAACCTGAGAGAATTTCCATTAAACAATAGACACTGTTTTTTCTGATAAAAAAAACTCCCCAAAGAATTTCCTGAACACGGATAATTGTTATGTATCCTAAAAAAGACCAGATCAGACCAAACTGATGACCAATAGCACCAAAGGCATCAGCACTGATATCAGGATCAAAGAGCAGAGGCTGGAAACAGTTCAAAGCTTCAAGTACTTGGGAGCCGTCGTATCAAACAAGGGGTCCAGGCCAGAGGTAGTATGCAGGATTGCACAGACAATAACAGCACTGTCAAAAGTGAACACCATCTGGAAAGAAATATATCACTCGAGTCCAAGATCAAACTACTGCGCTCCCTTATCATATCCACATTCCTGTAAGCCTGTGAATCATGGACCCTGGCTGCAGATTTGGAGAGAAGAGTACAGGCGGTAGAGATGAGATGCTTCCAGAGACTCCTTGGAATTTCCTACAGAGACCACATAAGCAACGAAGATGTGCATAACAGAATCTAGTAAACCATTGGTCCCTACGAAAATCTTCTATCAATTGCAAAGAAGCGTAAACGTAAAATGGTACGGGCATGTCACAAGATCAAAAGGACTAGCAAAAACAATAATACAAGGCACTATCCAAGGAGGAAAAAAAAGAGGCAGACCAAAGAAGAGATGCGAGGACAACAACAGCGATTGGACAAGCCTAGAACTCAACAAAACCCTGAGAAAGGCAGAACAGAGAGGAATGGATGGAACTGGTTGTCAAGTTTTGGGGAATGTCCCCACAGACGCCAGACTAAGGGATAGATAGATAGACAGATAGACAGACAGACAGACAGATAGATATAGGTAGATAGATAGATATAGTAGATAGATAATAGATAGATATAGTAGATAGATAGATAGATAGATAGATAGATAGACGATAGATAAGATAGATAGATAGATAGATAGATAGATAGATAGATAGATAGATAGATAGATAGATAGATAGATAATAGATAGATAGATATCCTAAAAAAAACAACCCTTTTTATGAAAGAAAGAAAAATTTCTGAAAATTAAGGAAGCATCTAGACTGGCTTCGACTGTCCGACAGGGAAAACTAGCGCAATGAGGGAAACCAAGAGGCAGGCAGAGAAAACGATGGGAAGACATCAAAGAATGGACTGGCCTCATGCAGAATGACATTACCCTTAATGCTGAGAACCGCAAGAAGCAGGGAGGAAGCTGGTTGCAAAAGCTTCAGTGGTGCCCCAAAGGTCGTCCAGACTACGGGATAGGTGAAAGTCAAGGTACGAAAGTATAAAATACTACTTACCCTGAACGGGTTTCTCAAAAGAATTTCTAGAAACTCCAGGGTACAAAAACTATATCCTGAAAAAGCTGTACAGGTACCTTACAGATACCTCCTCAGAATGAGGTCCCACTGCACTCTCCCCCCCCCACACCCCCTCCCTCTTGCACCTTGAATCCACTCTCCCCAAAAGTCCTTCAGATGAGACTATAATCCCAGGCACGGGCATGTCACAAGGTCAAAAGGACTAGCAAAAACAATACTACAAGGCACTGTCCAAGGAGGAAGACAGCACAGAACTTCCAGAGGGTGGGGATGCTGTGTTTTGTTAACTGACGGGCCCCCTGACCCTCACACAGTACGGGGTGGGGTTATGAAGAGTCTTGAAACTCTGGGTACATCTCTGCACATCACCTGTACCTTCAACCCAGGCCCCCGTGTGCGAACGCATGCAGACCATCTTGCGCACACGTTGAATCCTGTTCCGCTTTTCTTCAGAGTAGGGTGGTGGGGAACCGATGACAAGATTGACAAAACTGCATACACACGGGGACTGAATGTAAAAAAACAACAACACGATGTGCTTATTCCATTCTCCTCGATATAACAGAATAAATGAATAGATAAATAATACCAACAATAAAGAAAAGAATAAAAGCAGTACCTGACTTGGGGTAAGCCAGAATGAAGACGTCGTCACGCCGCATGGGCAGTTCCTTCAGGAGCTCCACCTGTTCCGTCAGACGTCGTCCGCAGCTGCGGAAGATCACGGGCAGGTAGATGTCCTCCACTCTCTCCATGGGCATGATGAACGGCTCCCCCTCCTCCCCCTCGCCAACGGCCGAGTCCCCGCCCTCCCTGTCAGCAGCAGTCTGCGACTGAGGGGGAGAGGGAGAAGGACACTGTCAGGTTACTGTTTGCAATCTTTGTATTTGTTTTGTTGTGTATTTTGTGCCACTTTATGTCACAGCAGATTTCTCTGTGTGAAATTCGGGCTGAGGCTCTCCCTCCCTGGGGAGAGCACGTCGCCACAGGTGCAGCGCCTACCCTTTTTTTTTTCTTTTTCCTGTATGCAACTGTATTTGTTTCCCCTATCAGAGTGGCTTTTTTCTACAGAATTTTGCCAGGGTGAACCCCCTTGTTGCCGTGGGTTCTTTGACGTGCACTAAATAGTGATGTGTAACACACGGGACCTCGATTTATCATATTATCCGAAAGACTAGCGCCCAGACCACCACTCAGGGTCTAATGGATGGGGAAAAAGTTTTGGGCCCAAACGGGGTACGAACCCCCGCACACTCCCACCCGGACCTTTTGCTTTCTAGGCAAGGCGCGTTACCACCTAGACCACCGATCCCTTTTAGGTTCAGGGAAGGTAAAGCAGCGAGGGAGAGGATCTTCTCACTGGTCAGAGCGCTCGCTTTCCCCAAGCCAAGGTTAAGCAGCATTGAGCGTGGTTATCAAGTGGATGGGTGACTGTTTGCCTGCGTGCCTTGGCTTCAGTACAGTCCCCCAATTCACCCAGCTGTCAATGGGTACCTGTCCCCTTTAGGGTCAGGGAAGGTAAAGCAGCGAGGGAGAGGAGATGGGCACCCGTAACTAATGTGACGGGGAAACAAATCGCCCATCCAACAGGCAGACACCTCATCAGACTCGACCTGAGCCTTCAGTAAGTATCCAGTGAGGAACACAGAGCTCTAACCACGGGGGGACGGGACAGCCTGGTGGTCAGAGTGATGTGCTCCGGGATCTGCTGATCCTGGTTCGAATCTCGTTCAAGAGGATTTTTCCTCTCGATGTTAACATCAGTGCCGACTCCACCCCCACCCACTTCCAAATAAACAACATAAAAAACCAACAAAACAAAACAAACAACAAAAAAGTTCTTCGGATGAGACTATAAACCGAGGCCCCCTGTGCAAACGCTCACAGAAAATCTTGCGCACACGTTAAAACCCGTTCAGCTTTTGGAAGAATAGGCCATTGTGAGCCGGTGGAAACGGACGACAAAACTTACAAAATTGTATACACAGGGGGGACTGGATGTAAAATAAAAAGCCAAAGCTGATTCCATTATCCTCGAAATAAAAGACTACAAGAAGAACAAAAGCACCACTAGACTATCCCGCCCCGGCCATTGGAAAACCAGTGCTTAGTTCTGCAAGCTACACCACTTTTCATTCGCGTGCAATCAAATCAAGCTTTCAGGGGGATCGGGGGGGGGGGGGGGGGGGGGGGGGGGGCATGGGGGGAAAAGGATAGCCTAGTGGTTAGAGCGTTGTGTTCGCGATGTGACGGCCTGGGATCGGATCCGGGCTCGAACCATCACTGAGACGTCCGTTCAAGTGGCTACTTTCCCCTGGAGGTAACACCAGTACTGACTCCACCTCCCCCAAAGACAGAAGAATGACACTAGTAACAGAGGCCCAGTATGCCATCGCATATAAAACATTTCGCGCACACGTTAAAACCCGTTCTGCAGTTTGGAAGAGTAGACCATGGCGTGCAGGTTGTAGGAATGGATGATAACACATTTAAAAAGAATTGCATGTAGACTGGTGTCATGGTTAGACATATTCCCCGAAATCGGAATGTGGCTACCTTCATGGTGGGCAAAAACCAGTCGCATATGCAAAAAATCTTACTACGGGTGAACCTCGAAGCTTTATTTCTTTTATTTTTTATTTCTTATTTTATACCACTTTATGTCACAGCAGATTCTTCTGTGTGAAATTCAGGCTGCCCTCCCTGGGGAGAGCGCGTCGCCACAAGTGCAGCGCCTACCCTTTTTTTTCTGTCTGCACTGCATTTGTTTCCCTATCAGTGTGTTTTTCTCTACAGAATTTTGCCAGGGACAACCCCCTTGTTGCCGTGGGTTCTTTTACGTGCGCTAAATAATGATGTGTAACACATGGGACCTCGGTTTATCGTCTGATACGAAAGACTAGCATCCAGACCACCACTCATGGTCTAATGCATGGGGGAACAGTTTTGGGCCCAAACGGGGATCAAACCACCACACATTCCGACCCAGACTTTTCGCTTTCTAGGCAGGCGTGTTACCAACTAAACCACCGATTCATCGATCAAAGGAGATTTTCCTTTTTACTTTTTATTATGTATTTAGCCGCTAAACATTGGAAAAAAAAGCTTTCACCAGTGTGACATAGAAGCCGCCGAAAGAACGGAAGGTCTCTCTTGCAAAGAGAGTTATCGATTTGGTGTCCCAATTTTTAAAGCCAAGGACAAACTGATTTTGTCTTTATCATGAAAACAGGATACAGGGTCTTTTTTTGTTTTGGTTTATTTAAACAAATAAACTTATCGATATTAACAAGATCGAATATCTGTCCGGCACTCGCGTACGTGTTCACAATCGTGATATTTATCTTAAGGGTGAAACAAGGAACTAACATCTGCCTCTACTTGTCTGTCTGTCTGTCTGTCTGTCTGTCTGTCTGTCTCTCTCTCACACACACACACACACACACACACACACACACACACACACACACACACACACACACGCACGCGCACACACGCACGCATGCACGCACGCACGCACGCACGCACACTAACACCCCCCCCCCCCCACACACACACTCCAGTACACAATATCCCACACACACACACACACACACACACACACACACACACACACACACACACACACACACACACACGTACACACGTACACACACACACACACACACACAGAGCACACATACACACATAGACACACACACACACACACACACACACACACACACACACACACACACACACACACACACACACACACACACAACACACACACACACACACACACTGCGCAGCACTGCGGCTTTAAAACAATATTATAGACATAATGGAAACAGGTCGCTTCAAGTGACCTACATTAATTTTGTCTTTGGTATTATCGAGTGGCATACATTGACATAGCGAGTGAATGCAAAGCACGCTTGCATACTGGATTCTGTCATGTGAGCTAGTATTTCAAAAGAAGGTAGGTAGGTCAGTGTTGATAATGATATTCTATACACACCCTCATTCCCTCACCCGCTCGCGCGTGCGCGGGCACACACAGACACACATACGCACGCACGCACACACACACACACACAAACACAAGCACACATACTCAAACACACACACACAGACGCTCACACACACTCACACACACACGCGCGCGCACACAAACACACACGTGCACACACACACTCACACACACGCTCTCTCTCTCTCTCTCTCTCTCTCTCTCTCTCTCTCCTGTCTCTCTGTCTCTCTGTCTCTCTCTCTCTCTCTCTCTCTCTCTCTCTCTCTCTCTCTCTCTCTCACACACACACACACCGCTCACACACACATACACACATACACCCACCCACATACACACACACACACACACACTCTCACACACACACACACACACACACACACACACACCACACACACACACACACACACACACACACACACACCACTATACATTGTCGGCTCTGTGTTCGTCCAATCCATACATAGCCCATGTTACGCTGGCAAGGTGCCAGCTGTTGTGTGGTGTGTGTGTGGTGTGTGTGTGTGTGTGTGTGTGTGTGTGTGTGTGTGTGTGTGTGTGTGTGTGTGTGTGTGTGGTGTGTGTTGTGTGTGTGTGTGTGGTGTGTGTGTGTGTGTGTGTGTGTGTGTGTGTGTGGTGTGTGTGTGTGGGTGGTGAGTGAGTGAGTGAGTGAGTGAGTGAGTGATGTGAGTGGTGTGAGTGAGTGATGTGTGTGGTGTGTGTGTGTGTGTGTGTGTGTGTGTGTGTGTGTGTGTGTGTGTGTGTGTGTGTGTGTGTGTGTGTGTGTGTGTGGTGAGTGTGTGTTAGTGTGTGTGGTGATGAGTGGTGGTGAGTGTGTGTGTGTGTGTGTTGTGTGTGTGTGTGTGTGTGT
>CM060342.1:3901465-3906465 GCA_030674155.1 Stramonita haemastoma | reverse complement strand
TGATGTGTCTTGGCCCCAGAACTGTTTACTTACCATCTTCAGCAAGTTTAAGCATTTTTTTGCTTTAGTTAAATTGTGTTCGATATGTGCATTCCATGTTAGCTTAGAAGTGAGAATAACACCCACTGTGTGTTATTCTAATAGCACTCTGTGGGTGTGTGTGTGTGTGTGTGTGTGTGTGTGTGTGTGTGTGTGTGTGTGTGTGTGTGTGTGTGTGTGTCTGTCTGTCTGTCTGTCTGTCTATCGGTCGGTCTGTCTGCGTGTGTGTCTGTCTGCATGTGTCTGTGTATGTGTGCACGCGCGCGCGTGCTTTTGTGCGTGCATGTGTGTGTATTTGTGTATGTGTGCAGTGTGTGTATGTGTGTGTGCGTTCGTGCGTGCGCAGTGTGTGTGTGTGTGTGTGTGTGTGTGTGTGTGTGTGTGTGTGTGTGTGTGTGCGCACACACACACACACACGCCCGCGCATAAAACCGTAGCTTGTAATGAGCGGGTGCTCTGACCACTGATCTCGTATTTACCACAGACGTTTCTTTATAAATAATATATAAGTCGACAATGCATGACATTTTCTTTAATGCACAAAACCTTTACGCTAAACACGACACACAAGTCAATAGGCTTAATACTAAAAAAAACCACAACAAACCAACAAACCTACTCAGTATAAACAGAGGAGAGAGAGAGAGAGAGAGAGAGAGAGAGAGAGAGAGAGAGAGAGAGAGAGAGAGAGAGAGAGAGAGAGAGAGAGAGATCGCACGCGGCATATACTCTAAGTAACCTGACCTCTTTTTTCCTGTTGTTTGTGACACAAACATTTTCCATGTTCCATTATAAGCCAGCCTATGTACAGCGTTGCACACATAGCTGAAACCAACAGAACCCCCCCCCCTCCCCCACTCAAAAATAAAATAAAGTTAGCAAGTTACATAAATTATTATGCAGCCATAATATGAACGGAGTGCATTGTGATTTTCGCTTACATATCACAACAATTCAATATAACAAGCAAAACATAACCCCCTTACCATAGTAAGTTTTGGGCCTGGGTAAACCACGCACAATGAAATCAACTGGTTTGAAAAGCGGAGAGCACCTGCTGTTTATGCCGTCTGCAAGCTAGGCCTAGTCTACACTCACTTGCACAGTAGGTTAACCAACACCACTTTTTACACGAGAAATAAAAAAAATAAAAAAAGGGTGGGCGGAGGAAAGAGGAACTAAAAGAGAGGCCGGGAAAGGGAGGGCTGAGATAATCTACACGGTGTGCGATGAAAGTTGACCCCTCAGCTGAAAAAAATACTCTTATGGCGTGTTCTTTGGTTGGTTGGTTGGTTGGGGTTTTTTTTGGGGGATGGGGGTGGGGGGGGGTGGGGGTGAAGGGGAGCGGGGAATATGGAGTAGAGGGTAGGGGATACGGGAGGAGGTGGGGAGGGGTTATATAGAGTTTAGTGTGCATTGTTTTGATTCTTTCCTTCGTTCTCACCCCCCCCCCCCTCCCTTTTCTAGATTGCTTTCGCTTTCTTTCTCTGTTTTTTTGGTTTTTTTTCTTTGATTGCTTTCCTACTTTCGTTTTCTTTGATTGCTTTCTTACTTTCTTTTTCTTTGATTGCTTTCTTACTTTCTTTTTCTTTTATTTGCTTATACATTTTGTTTTCTCCTGGCTGCTTCCCCCTTTTTGTTTTGATTTATTAATGCATTACTTCTGTTTTTCTTTCTTTTTTTATTTTCGTTTCTTTTTTTAAGAGTGCTGGGAATTTGTGTGGGTCTTTTCATATTTCTGTTTTCCCCTCCCCCAGATCCCCTGTGTGTGTGTTTTTTTTTCTCAATTTTTTTTCGTATTGACTTTTGTGGGGGGAGGGTGGTGGCTAGGGGTGGGTAGGGACTTCCACTATTGTACAACTCAGTGTAATTTTGCACAACACGTTAAAAAAAAAGAAGAAAACCTCGCACCGTTCGTTGAACTAGTCACGCTCCCCAAAATGACATTAATTCATTTATTTATTGATTCACTCTTTTATTTTCAGGATAATGGAATAAGCACTCATGTGCTTTTATTTACATCAATCCTCGCGTGTATAAAGTTTTGTCTATTTTGTCATTCGTTCCCACCGGCACACAATGGCCTACTCTTTCGAATAGTGGAACAGGATTTCACGTGAGCGCAAGATGTTCTGCGTGCATTAGCACATGAGGCCTCGGTTTATAGTCTCAGCTGAAAGATTTTTAGGGGGGGACTGGAGTCAGCACTGATGTTAACGCCAGGGAAATAATCCCCTTGAACGGGATTCGAACGAGGGTCGTCAGATTGCGAGCGCAATGTTCTAACCACCTGGCTATCCCGTCCCCCAACATTAAAGGAAAATCAGAGATAATTCAACAACAGTTTTGACTCAGTCCAGTTCTCTCTTAACTCCACGAGTCACTGCGTTGTTGAATCGACTATTTTTTATTTTTAATCAGCCAGTGTGTTGTTGTAGTGGATTATTGAGTGCGGCGGAGCCTTTTTTTTCTCGAGAGCATGGTTCATGCTGAGTATGTTTGTGTCAACACTGCCACCACCCATAGCTGGGCTGCTGTTCTATGAACGACAGATAGGTGGTTAAGGTTTGACATGTATTTCAGCTGTTTTGCGATTATTTTTGCGTACGCTATTTTGGCTTAAGATCACACTCTTTTTTTCACAAAAATTCATTTCTTTCCTCAGCTAGAACTCCGAGGTTCACGAAAGGTGAGTTTTGATTCGGCGACCGTTTTCTTGGCCACCATTAAGATAGCCGCATTTCGACTTCGGGGATGTCTTAACTCTAAACCAGTGAACACACGTCTTTTTTCTTTGAATACATTTTTGTTATCCATTCCTTACCATAACAAATGGCCTACTCTTCCCATTGGCAGAACGGGTTTTAACGTGTGCGCAAGATGTTCTGCGTGTGTTCACATCACGCAGCGTCGGTTTCTAGCCTCATCCGAAGGACTCGCAGAACACGGAAGTGGAGTTTGTCACCATTGCCCAGCATGCAGTACTCCCTCAAGGGCACGGTAGATTAGAATCGAACCTCTGCCTCCAGCTGTTCTCAGGTTACCAGCTGGGCGCTCTAACCACTAAAGGCTTTCCGCCCTCCACCTAAGTGCCCTCTTAAACTGACAGCAATTATTGTGTTCCTTCTGATTCAATTCAATGTCTCTTCACTCTTGTGACACTAGAGGGGACTATTGTACTGCATTTTGCTATGTGTGTCACTGGGTCACCATGTGCAGAAAAGTGAAAGTACAACACAAGTGCATGATGTCATATACATACGTATGTATATACGTACATAATACATACATGTGTACATCCATACTTACATAATATATACATATATACAGGCACACACATACATACACACACACATACACACACACACATACATACATATACACATGCACGCGCGCTCACACACACACACACACACACACACACACACATACACACACACTGTGTATCTGCCTGTCTACACACACACACACACACACACACACACACACACACACACACACACACACAGCCGCACAACACACACACACACACACACACACACACACACACACACACACACACACACACACACACACACACACTGTCTAATATCACTTTCTAGTGGATAGATGTTAAAATTGAACACACACACACACACACACACACACACACACACACACACACACACACACACACACACACACACACACACACACACACACGGGACGGGCTAGCCTAGTGGACAGAACTTTGCGCTCGCAATTTGACGACCCGCGTTCGATTCCCGTTTGAGGAGATTTTTCTCCTGGAGTTAACATCAGTGCTGACTTCACTTTCCCCAAAGTCCTTCGGATGAGACTATAAACCGAGGCCCCGTGTGCGAACGCACGCAGAACATCTTGCGCACACTTTAAATCCTGTTCCGCTTTTCGTAAGAGTAGGCCATCGTGTGCCGGTACGAACAGATGACATTTACAAAACTGCATACACACGAGGACCAGATGAAAAAAAGCACAAGAATGCTTATTACATTATCCTCGATATAAAAGAATATAAAAGAATAATAACAAAAAAAACAACCAAATAAACCACACACACACACCAATGTTAAGCAGCGTCGAGCGTGGTTACCAATTGGATGGGTGACCGTTTGCGCGCCTTGGCTACAGTACAGTTCCCCCAATTCACCCAGCTGTAAACAGTTACAGGGAAGGTAAAACAGCGAGGGAGAGGAGAGGGGCGCCACCTCAATATGCTGACCCCTAGAGAAGCTGAGGTCTCTGATGCCTCGCTCCCCTACAACCACATGGTTATGGGACACCTTTACCTTGATCATATATATATATATATATATATATATATATATATATATATATATATATATATATATATATATATATATATATATATATATATATATATATAATAAATTCATACACAAATATAACATACATACACACACAGCCATACACACAGCCATGCATCCACACATATATACATACACACGCACATACATCCACACATATATAGATAGATACTCACATCTATGAAGAAGAAGAAGAAGAAGAAGAAGAAGAAGAAGAAGAGAAGAAGAAGAAGAAGAAGAAGAAGAAGAAGAAGAAGAAGAGAAGAAGATTAATGCAAAGATGAAGAATTTTGCAAAGACGAAGTATGCAAACAATAATAATAGAATGCAAAGAAGAAAAAGAAAATATAAAACAAATTCAAATGCAGACAAGGAAACAAAAAAATAATGGGCGGCGCTGCTCTTGTGGCGACCCGTGTGACCTTCCTGAGGAAAGCTGCCCTAATTTTCACACAGGAAAAATTGCCGTGACTGAAATGTTAGTGGTCTACCTAGGATGATTAATTGATACATATGTCTGGAACAGGCGTGCAGGGAGGGAGGGAGGGAGAGAGAGAGAGAGAGAGAGAGAGAGAGAAGAGAGAGAGAGAGAGAGAGAGAGACAGAGACAGAGAC
>CM060342.1:3893965-3896465 GCA_030674155.1 Stramonita haemastoma | reverse complement strand
TCATGCCCATGCCATTAAATCTGAAATGAAAAATGTGACTGAGTTCAGTATTCAAATCTTATTTCCAGTTCTTTGTAGAGGAAATTCATTGTTGCTGATTCAGTTATAAATCTAAGGTAAAGTTAAAGGTGTCCCATAACCTGTGTGGTCATAGGGGAGCGAGGCCTCAGAGACCTCAGCCTCTCTATAGGCCAGCATATTGAGGGCGGTGCCCATCTCCTTTCCCTTGCTGCTTTACCTTCCCTGACCCTAAAGAGGGCAGGTACCCATTGACAGCTGGGTGGACTGGTGGACTGTACTGACGCCAAGGCACGTAAATGGTCACCCATCAAACTGGTAACCACGCTCGATGCTGCTTAACCTTAGCTTGGGGAAAGCGGGTGCTCTGCCCACTGAGCTATCCGTCCCTAATTAGAAATCAAGCCACAGATAGAACTTCATATTCTTTCAATGCTGAAACACCGGCTTCTTCCCATGCTTCGTTATCATTTATATCATACCATTTCATCTGGGTATTGACACAAGTCAAAGTCAAATCTATTCCAGAAAAAAACACCTATTTGCCTATATGGCAATGTGCACACATAGCCATCTAAATCATGATAATCAATCCAGAGGCTGCGATCATCTAGCCACAGAATGATCACCCTCCAAAACGGGAAACTACACACACACACACACACACACACACACACACACCACACCACACACACACACACACACACACACACACCACACACACACACACACACACACACACACACACACACACACACACCGGACAAAATGTCCATAATGCAAAACAGATTACATATATACACAGTTTCGACAAATCAAAATGAAATTTTGCCACTTAATATATCTTTCATATGGTTTTTATCAACTTTGCCAGGTTTAAGACCACCTAAAAATGTACTAAACAGTCAGTGCATGGAACTTCATGACGTTGGGTCTTCTTATGATACTAATTATGGTTTTAGAGACTTTTTCCTAATTTCCAGAAAATATGGAAGAGATTGGCGTTGCCAGAACTGCAGCCTCACACTCTGAACGCAATGTAGATCCAATACGTCACATCTTCCAAAATCTGACACCAAAGAGTTGGACTTTCTCTTTAAAACATAGTAGTGTCGGCTGGTTTGAAATTTATTTTTGGAATTTTATCTCTATTACATGCAAAAAGATAGTTTGTTTCATTCAAGACAGTAACTTCCATAGATAAAATAGTCACTTTATGATATAATCATTGCGTGTTACCCACAAACAAGATGGCGCTGGTTGGGGGAAGGACGGAAGTATGACCAATGGCTGGTTGCTCTATGTCTGGTTTCTTGTGGAGTTCCGAAGAATCTGCCATCAATGAAAAGGTCTATTACGATTTTGGGGGGGTCATTTTTTTCAACGGAACGTGTTGCTTGTAACAAACAATCTGTTTCGAGAAACCACTCCAATCCAGTCATATTGTTTAGAGCCCCGCCAACGACACAGGCCACATCGGGGCTGTCACCTCGTCACATTTTAGATCTAAGAATAAAACTGTGCAGCTATATACATGTATATTAACACGGAGTATAAAACCAACTCTACTGTCCTTCCTTGTATCAACGCCCTGGTCAACCATGAGGGTGAGCCCAGGATGGGCACCGCGTTGTGAGAAAAACCACACGAATCGCACATAAAATGAGATAAAACTAAAACCAGATTCCTTAAAACAACCTTGTTCTTGGCGATCGATTATTACCCTTTCACTCATATCAGACGGAAAAAAGCCAGATTTTCCCAGTTTCCAAGAAAGATGAATGGGCATCAAAGAAAGTCTGAAATTACTTACCATGGTCAGGGTCTTTGGCAGAGGGCAGTCACTTACTGTCGTCGATCCGGCCTTTCGGTAAAGAAATCTGGATTTTTTCAATATTTTGCCACGTGTTAGCTTACACCTACCCCACGCGCTTAAACACCTGACAGTAGATGGACCTAACTAGGCGCATTTGAGCCCTTCAAATAAGTATGATAGGCCTATTGCGATGTGTTTTTGTCATTTGCTATAAATTTGTTACACAGATTTGTGGATAGACCTGGGCTAATACAGCCCAGTAGGCCTAGTCTATAGCCTAGGCAAAAGCTGTGTACCCTTCTGCAAGTTGTTGCAAATGACGTTGAGTGACTGGGGTATTACTACGTCATATCCTTTTGTCGTCAAAATAGTTTTGTTTTCCTTTTATTAAAAAAAAAAAAGGTAAAGATGTCCCATAACTTCTGTGATGGTAATAGGGGAGCAAGGCGTCAGAGACATCAGCTTCTCTAGGGGCCAGCATATTGAGGGCAGCGCCCATCTCATCTACCTCGCTGCTTTACCTTCCTGGCCCTAAAGAGGGTGGGTGCCCATTTAGGCTGGGTGAACTGGGGGAGTGTACTGACGCCAAGGTGGGCAAAAATGTCGACCAGGCTTATGTCACATTCAATCTGCAGTTTTCTGTTTTAGATATAACCAGAAACACTT
>CM060342.1:3873965-3888965 GCA_030674155.1 Stramonita haemastoma | reverse complement strand
AGGTAGCCTATCCCTCCTTTACAGACCATTAGGTAGCAATATCCCCCCTTTACAGACCATTAGGTAGCATATCCCCACTTTGGGATGGTGTCTAAATACGGCACTTTGTGCATGTTTTTGGCTCCTTTTTATTTATTTATTTATTATTTTTAATCTCATACACTTCATGTCACAGCAAATTTCTCTGCGTGAAATTCGGCTGCTCTCCCTGGGTAGAGCGCGTCGCCACAAGTGCAGCGCCACCCATTATTTGTTTTTTTCTTTTCCTACTGCAGCTGTGTTTGTTTCCCTATCAGATGACTTTTCTACAGAATTTTGCCAGGATAACCCTCTAGTTCCATGATTCTTTTACCTGCGCTAAATAGTGATGTGTAACACACGGGACCTCGGGTTATTCTGTCATCCGAAAGACTAGCACCCATACCACCACTCATAGTCTAATGGATGGGGGTAAAGTTTTGGCCCCAAACGGGATTCAAATCCACCGCACACTCCGACCCGGAGTTTTTGCTTCCTAGGCAGTGGATTACTTCTAGACCACTGATCCAATTTGATTTCGTTATCGGTTTTTTTTTGGCATGAAACGAGCTGCTTTTTAAAATTTATTTTATCTGTTCATTTATTTATTTCTTTTTTTATCGAGGATAATGGAATAAGCACTCTTGTGCTTTTCTGAAAGGCAGAGGGTTTTTTTAACGTGTACACAAACTGTTCTGCGTGCGTTCAAGCACTCGGGCCTTGGTCGATAGAACTAAACGAAGAACTTTGGGGAGTGGAGTCAGTGCTGATGTTCAGTTAACTGCAGGGAAAACTCCCTCAAACGGCGCCCCCTGGTGGCTCGATCCCGGACCGTCAGATCACGAGCACAACGTTCCAACAACTGGCTGACCCCCTTCCCCCACCGTGCGGAGGAGGGGCGCTCCCTCTCCTCCTCCCCATCTCCTGTGTCTGTATGTGCTTAATACTAACACTCTGGCTGACTACACTCGACCCCCCCTCTCCTCCTCCCATCTCCTGTGTCTGTATGTGCTTAAATGCGCGTGTGCGTGTGCACGCACACGCAAACGCACGCAGAACATCTTGCGCACACGTTAAATCCTGTTCCGCTTTTCGAAAGAGTAGGCTATCGTGTGCCGGTGGGAACAGATGACAAAATTTACAAAACTGCATACACACGGAGGCTGGATGTAGAAAAAAGCACATGGGTGCTTATTCTATTATCCTCGAGATAAAAGAATATAACAATTTAAAAAAAAAGCATTCAGCGGTATCTCTGTTGTTGTTTTTTCTAAGTTTTGTGTCGCTGACTCATCTTTCGCTTGGCCATTCCGATTCTAGTCTAGACGCTTTGTAGACAGGACCTATTGTTCTCTTTCACAGAAACTAAAACATTTGAAATTTTGAAAGTATTTCAGGTCGGGTCCTTTGATTTTGATATTCTGATCGGTGGTAAAGGTAAAAGTGTCCCATGACCTAGTTGGTCGTAGGGGAGCAAGGCATCAGAGACTTCAGCTTCTCTAGGGGCCAGAATATTGAGGGCGGCCCCATCTCCTCTCCCTCGCTGCTTTATCTTCCCTGACCCTAAAGAGGGTAGGTACCCATTTACAGCTGGGTGAACTGGGGGAGTGTACTAAAGCCAAGGCGCGCAAACGGTTACCCATCCTATTGGTAACAAAACTCGATGCTGCTTAATATTGGCTGGGGGAAAGCGAGTGCTCTGACCACTGAGCTGTCCCGTCCCCTGCTGATGGGTGACAGTACCATTAACGGGCATCAATCACTTTGGTCTTTTCCCCCTCAGCATCGACTCTGAAGACAGTTCTTCTCATACTTGCGATATGATAATTATCACCTGCCATGAAAGCTGCAGCATGAGTGTACCTGAGGTTAGTGATGTTTCTGCCTCCCACACCAATGCCCATGTCACCTATGTCCGCCTTTCTCTTGATTATTTCCATGCTAAAAAAAATAAGAGGGGATAATACGCAACCCTGGCAGACTCCTTTTAAAAAATAGTTTTTAAAAAAACTCACATTGCTCGCCATCCCGTCAGATGGGTGCCTTCTGATCTGAATACAACTTTGCTAAGAGTGAAACCAGATGCTTTGAAAAATCCCATTTCTAACAAACAGATGGTGATATCTGACACTGTCAAAAGCTTTACTGTAGTCTATGAAAGTTAACAATGCCTCGCCTATAGTTTTGTGACCTACAGAGAATGTTATAATGGCTGATTAAGTTCCCTGATAGCAGGAGTGTGTGTGTGTGTGTAGTTTATTTTATTTTATCTATTTATTCTTTTATATCGAGGATAACAGAATAAGCAATCATGTGCTTTTTTTCATCCGTTCCCCGTGTGCATGCAGTTTTGTAAATATTGTCATCTGTTCCCACCGGCACACGATGGCCTACTCATACGAAAAGCGGAACAGGATTTAACGTGAGCGCAAGATGATCTGCGTGCTTCCGCACACGGGGCCTCGGTTTAAAGTCTCATCCGAAGGACTTTTGGGGAGAGTGGAGTCAGCACTGATGTTAACTCCAGGAGAAAAATCTCCTCGACCAGACTCGAACCCGGGTCGTCAAATTGCCAGCGCGATGTTCTGACCACTAGGCTATCCGTCCCCCCTATGTAGGAGAGAGAGAGAGAGAGAGAGAGAGAGAGAGAGAGAGAGAGAGAGAGAGAGAGAGAGAGAGAGAGAGAGAGAGAGAGAGAGAGAAGAGAGAGAGAGAAAGTGTGTGCATGTGTGTGATTTTGTGTGTGTGTGTGTGTGTGACTGTTTGTGTGTTTGTATGTCTGTCTGTCAGCCTGTCTGTACAAGTCTGGATGCATTTACACGTGCATACACACAATTCATGCGTATGCGCATTTTTACGCATTAGATTAGCCCATCTGTGTAAATTCTCACGTGATTGATAAAGTTTGCTGTTGTGACTAACACTACAAACTATACAATGGATTACACTATTATGTTATCAGGTACCGTTAGCAATCTAGAGAGAATGTTAATGGCCAATTAAGTCAAGGGACAGCTGGAGAGAGAGGGCACAGAGACAAAGAGAGGAATGGAAAAGAAGACGGAGAGAGAGGGGGGAAATGGGGAGGGAGGGAGGAAGAGAGTTAGAGGGAGAGAGAAAGAAAAGAGAAAGAGAGAGAGAGAGAGAGAGAGAGAGAGAGAGAGAGAGAGAGAGAGAGAGAGAGAGAGAGAGAGAGAGAGAGAGAGAGAGAGAGAGAGAGTATACGTGTGCACGTGCGCGTGAATAATTGTGTGTGTGTGCGTGCGTGCGTGCGTGCGTGCTGTGTGTGTGTGTGTGTGTGTGTGTGTGTGTGGTGCATGCGTGCGTGCGTGCGTGCATGTAGGCGCTCGCGAGTGTATGTATGTGTGCATGTATGTGTGTATGTATGTATGTATGTATGTATGTATGTATGTATGTATGTATGTATGTATGTATGTATGTATGTATGTATGTATGTATGTATGTATTATGTATACATGTATACATGTATACATGTATATGTGTGTGTGCACGTGCTTGCGTGCGTGCGTGCGTGCGTGCGTGCGTGCGTAGTGTATGGTATGTATGTATGTATGTATGTATGTATGTATGTATGTATGTATGTATGTATGTATGTATGTATGTATGTATGTATGTATGTAGTACGTATTTATGTATGTATGTATGTATGTATGTTATGTATGTATGGATGGTATGGATGTATGTATGTATGTATGTATGTATGTATGTATGTAGTATGTATGTATGTATGTATGTATGTATGTATGTATGTATGTATGTATGTATGTATGTATGTATGTATGAATGAATGTATGTATGTATGTAATGTATGTATGTATGTATGTATGTATGTATGTATGTATGTATGTATGTATGTATGTATGTATGTATGGTAGACAGAGCAGGCGCATATGGGATGGAAGTCAGCACAGAAAAGAGTAAAGTATTGGTCAACAGTGCAAACGGCACCACAGCACAGATCTACATGAATGGCCAGCAGCTGGAAGAAGTAGACGCTTTCAAATATCTTGGCGCTACCCTCACGAAAGATGGACGCTCCACCACAGAGATCAAGACCAGGCTAGCCATGGCAACATCAGCTATGGCAAAACTGAACAAGATATGGAGAAGCGACAACAGCTTCAAAACAAAAGTCAAATTGTTCAGATCCCTGGTCATCTCCATCTTGTTCTACGGCTGCGAAAGTTGGACAATGACCGCTGAAACCACCAAGCGGATCCAGACGTTCGAGACAAAAGGCTTCAGGCGACTGCTTGGAATTTCCTGGAAGGATAGGAAAACAAACACCTTTGTGCGAAGTCAAGTCGCACTGATGGCTGGCCCTCAGGAACCTCTACTAGCCACTGTCAAGAAAAGGAAGCTGGCATGGTTCGGCCATGTCACATGCCACAACACCCTCCCCAAGACAGTCCTACAAGGAACGCTAGAAGGTGGCAGACGCCGAGGCAGACAAACCAAAAGCTGGATGGATAACATCAAGGAGTGGACCCACCTGGACAGTCCAACACTCATTCGGAAGGCGGAGGACAGGGCTGGATGGCGACGGCTGGCTGCAGAATCGTCTCTCATGTCTCCTCCACGACCATCTCGGTCATGAGAAAAGAAGAAGAAGAAGATATATGATGTATGTATGTATGTATGTATTGTATGTATGTATGTATGTATGTATGTATGTATGTATGTATGTAGTATGTATGTATGTATGTATGTATGTATGTATGTATGTATGTATGTATGTATGTATGTATGTATGTATGTATGTGTATATTTATGTGTATATGTATGTACGTACGTACATATATGTATATATGTATGTATGCATGCATGTATGTATGTATGTATTGTATGTATGTATGTATGTATGTATGTATGTATGTATGTATGTATGTATGTATGTATGTATGTATGTATGTATGTATGTATGTATGTATGTATGTGTATATTTATGTGTATATGTATGTACGTACGTACGTACGTACGTACGTACGTACGTGTGTGTTGTATGTATGTATGTATGTATGTATATGTATGTATGTATGTATGTATGTATGTATGTATGTATGTATGTATGTATGTATGTATGTATGTATGTATGTATGTATATGTATGTATGTATGTATGTAGACTTCAAGGATGCTTCCGTAGTGCACATGTACAAGAGAAAAGGGCGACAAAGCATCATGTGACAACCACTGTGCATCGCTGGCAAGATTCTGGCAAGAGTTGTTTTGAACAGGCTCATCACTCACGTGGCTGACACCACAGTCCCAGAATCACAAAGCGGCTTTCGTACAGGCAGGGGCACTACTGACATGGTGTTTGCTATTCGTCAGCTTCAGGAGAAGTTTCGTGAACAAAACCATGAACTCCATATGGTGTTTGTGGATCTGACCAAGGCTTTCGACACCGTGAAGCGAGTAGGATTGTGGAAGATCCTCTGAATGTTCTGCTGCCCAGACCAGCTTATCTCCCTTACTGCCTCCTTCCATGACGACATGCAGGCAAGAGTCCTGGAGAACGGGGATGCGTCAGACCCATTTCCTGTGAAAAACGGAGTGAAGCAAGGATGTTCAGACCCATTTCCCGTAAAACGGAGTGAAGCAAGGATGTGTCAGACCCATTTCCCGTAAAAAACGAGTGAAGCAAGATGGTCAGACCCATTTCCCGTAAAAACGGAGTGAACAAGGATGTGTCAGACCCATTTCCCGTAAAAAAACGGAGTGAAGCAGGGATGTGTCAGACCCATTTCCCGTAAAAAACAGAGTGAAGCAGGGATGTGTCCTCGCCCCCACGCTATTCTCTTATCATGTTTGCTGCTGGATGCCGTCAGAGACTTTGACAGAGGCGTGTGCATCCATTTCCGTACTGATGGAAGACTCTTCAACCTGTGAAAACTTCAGGCAAAGAAAAAGACCTTTGAGGCAATCCTGCAAGAAAATTCCTGTTCACAGATGACTGTGCACTGACAGCCCACTCCCATGAAGACATCCAGTGCATAGCAGACCATGTTGCTAGGGCCTGCAGACGCTTTGGCCACACAGTTAGCCTGAGCAAAGCAGAGAGCCTGTATCAGCCTGCACCAGCACAGGTTCGCAGCACCCCAGCACTGCCACCTGTCATCAGCAACAACACAGTGATCCAGACTGTGGAGAAGTTCTGCTACTCAGGTAGCACTGTCACCAGCGATAGATCTCTGGATGGAGAGGTGGCTCTGCGCATCTCAAAAGCCAGTGTTGCTTTTGGCAGACTGAACAAGAGACTTTGGCAAGAGCAGGGCATCAAACTCTCCACCAAAATTACCGTATACAGAGCTGATGTCCTGAGCGCTCTGCTCTCCTGCTGTGACAACCTACCTTCGCCACATTCAACAGCTGGAACACTTCCAACAGCGTTGCCTGAGAAAAATCTGCAACATCAAATGGCAGGACCGGGTTTCCAACCTTCAGATCTTGGGAAAGTGCGGACTTCTTAGCATCGAGTACCTGCTCATCAAGGCCCAACTCCGCTGGACTGGACATGTTGTCAGAATGGACGCCGACAGGATCCCAAAGATGCTCCTGTACAGACAACTGAAGCAGGGGCAACGTGCACAAGGAAGGCCCTGAAAAAGATACAGGGATACCCTGAAGGCCAACCTCAAAAACTGTGACATTGACACTGGCTCATGGGAAAGCCTTGCTGCAGACAGGGCACAGTGGAAACACCAGTACTCTCTGGGAGCGAAGACCTCTGAGGCCAACAGAACAGCTGCCATCCTAGAGAAAAAGAACAGACGGAAACAGCGTCCTGCCCCACTGGACTCCTATCCCTGCACTGTCTGCACGTGAACCTGCGCATCCAAGATTGGTCTTCAATCCCACATGAGGACCCATCCCAGTAACTGACCTGTCTGCCTACTCATCTGTCGTACCAACAGGAGAGTCCATCATGTATGTATGTATGTATGTATGTGTGTGTGTGTGTGTGTGCGTGCGTGCGTGCGTGCGTGCGTGCGTGCGTGCGTGCGTGCGTGCGTGCGTGTATGTCATTAAGTCAATATGTCAGAATATCACTTTGTATGTCAGTATGTATGTCAGTATGTATGTATGTCTGTCTGTCTGTCTGTCTGTCTGTCTGTCTGTCTGTCTGTCTGTCTGTCTGTCTGTCTGTCTGTATTATATCATATCGAGCATAATGGGATAAGCACTCATGTGCTTTTTTTTTTACATCAAGTCCCTGTGTGTATGCAGCTTTTGTAAATCTTGTCATCTGTTCCCACTGGCACACAATTGCCTACTCTTATGAAAAGCAGAACAGGATTTAACGTGTGCACAAGATATTCTGCATGCGTTTGCACACGGGGCCTGGGTTTATAGTCTCATCCGAAAGTCTTGTGGGGAGAGTGGAGTCAGCACTGATGTTAACTCCTCGAACGGGAATCGAACCTGGATCGTCAAATTGCGAGCGCAATGTTTTGACCACTAGGCTATCCCGTCCCCTTGTATGTATGTATGTATGTATGTATGTATGTATGTATGTATGTATGTATGTATGTATGTATGGATGGATGGATGGATGGATGGATGGATGGATGGATGGATGGATGGATGGATGGATGGATGCATGCAATGCATGCATGCATGCATGCATGTGTGTGTATGTGTGTGTGCATGTGTGTGCATGTGTGCATGTATGTATGTATGTATGTATGTATGTATGTATGTATGTATGTATGTATGTATGTATGTATGTATGTATGTATGTATGTATGTATGTATGTATGATGCATGTATGAATGCATGTATGTATGTATGCATGTATATGTGCATGTATATGTGCATGTATGTGTGCATATATATATGTATGTATGTATGTATGTATGTATGTATGTATGTATGTATGTATGTATGTATGTATGTATGTATGTATGTATGTATGTATATGCGTATGTATGTAAATATGTATGTATGTATGTTTATATTTGTGCATGCATCTATGTGTGTGTCTGTGTGTTTTCATGCCCATGTAAACATGTGCACCCACCCTCACGTGCATGGTTCATACAAGCATGTTCAGTTACAGGCGTGGATTGGCACATCTGTGTACAGGAGTCTCCTGACGGGGGCACAGACGGCCTGGTGGCTAGAGTGATGTGTTTGTCATCTGCTGATCCAGTTTCGAACCCTGTTCAAGTGGACATTTTGCCTTGGAGTAAACATCAGTGTCGACGTCACTTTCCCCCAGAATCCTTCGGATGAGACTATAAACCGAAGTCCCATGTAGGAAAGCACTCTGAACATTTTGCGCGCACGTTAAAACCCGTTCCGCTTTTTAGAAGAGTAGGCTGTTATGTACTGGTGGGATCGGATGACAAAATTTACAAAACTACATACACATGGGGACTTGATGTAAAGAAGCACATGAGTGCTTACTCCATTTTTTCGCGAAGTAAAAGAATAAACAAATCCTAAAGAAATAAAAGAAGAAAAAATAAAATGCCTCTAGTTGTAAGGCACAGAACGTCTCCACAATGCCGGTGTCACGTGATGATGTCACGTGATGATGTCAGTGACCTCTGCCATGGCCTATAGATAATGGCCATGGCCAATTAAGCCCCCCTGATAGCAGCAGCTGCAGTACCCAGAGAGAGAGAGAGAGAGAGAGAGAGAGAGAGAGAGGGGGGGGGGGGGGGGGGGGGGGGGGGGGGGGGGGGCAAGGCAAGGCAAGGCAAGGCAAGGCAAGGCAAGGCAAGAAGCAAATTCTTTTATTCGATGATAATGAATAAGCACTCGTGTGCTTTTTAACATCAATTCCCCGCCCTTTTCAGGGATAACATCAAGATAAAAAGATTACCTCTAACTAAATAACAACAATAATAATGATCCTAATACCAAGACCAAGAAACCATACCAAATATCAAACAACAGGCAAGAAATTAGAGATACAATAATAAGGTAGTGATATAAAAAGGCACTCATTCAGAAACGAAAATAAAAAGTAAGAATCAATGATAATTTTGATTTTAAAAAAAAAAAACGAAGCTTTTTTAACTTTTTAACTTTTTTTTTTTTACAGTAATTAAAGAGCAAACATGAGAATATGATGAGGTAAATGACTGAACATATCAATCCACCACCATCTATCAACAAAATAAGTCATATAAAACATAACATTTTGATAAAAGGGGAGAAAAAAAACTCTCTCTCCCACACACACACACATGCACGTACGCACGCGCGCACGCACGCACTCACACACACACACACATTCACTCACTCACTCACTCATTCACTCACAGGTTCGCCTGCATGTCATCAATAAACTTCATTCTAAGGGAAATATAATTATATGCCTTGAAATTTAGATAAAAGTATGTAGCGGAAGAGGGACTTCAGACTTCAGACTTCAGACTTTAGATGATTTATTCATTTAAGGCCACAGCCCCATATGAAGGGGGGCAGGAAAAAAAAGCAATACATATATCTATACCAAATACAAAACAGCAAGCAATACTTTGATATTCCACACAAGATAACCTAAGACATAAGTTTTTCTCTTAACTGAAAAGCCTTATATAAAAATAGAGCCAGATTTTGAACAGTTTTATCATGGACTGATGCCATCAGCAAACCTAACCGGAATAAACAAGGTTGGGCATAGAATTTCTCAGGAATTAATTTTACACGTAACTTAGTGAGAGCAGGACACTTCAAAACAAAATGGACTTCGTCTTCAACTGATTCTTTACATAGTGGACATAACATATCGGTAGCAGATATTCTTCTATAGCGGAGAGCATGTGCAGAAATGTCTGATATGCCACATCGAAATCTAGTTAGAACTAATCTCAAGTGTTTATCCATGTTTACTGAAAGGTATTTCTTTACTACATGTGTTGAACTATAAACCCTGTATATATCAAATCTATGCACTAGAGTTGATATGGTTTTCCCACTTTTGCCATCTACAATCTACCATTCTCTGACAAAGAGTTTTAATAAATGCATTTGTTTGTCCTACAACCCTGGTATAGCCATGCATACCCAAGTCCCAGTTCAGATAAACATATTCGTATATTAGAAACCCAATTAACTTTACCCTTTGCATCTAAATCAAGCAACATGTTGTATGCCTTTCGTGGTAGCCTATCGTTATTCATCTTTAATAATTTAAACCAGTACTGTATGCACCTAACTGCAGAATTAATGAAAATAGGGTATCTGTTTGTTTCTCCATATACTAAATCATTTGGTGTTTTCTTTCTAACCCCTAAAAACCTTTTCAGTCCAAACAAATGAACAGACTCACATAGCTCAGCAGCTTTTACATCTAGGCCCCAAATTCAGAACCATACTGCATTATAGACTGTACTTCCGTATCAAATATCTTAACAAACAGTTGTAGAGAGTTATTGTTTAACACAAACAGTTTCTTCATAATCTGAAACAGGGCATTCTTTGCTTTACTAGATAGGTCCCTACAAGCAGCTGCAAAACTTAAACGAGTAGAAAATAGTATACCTAAATATTTGTAAGCATTTACAATAGGCATTGGACATTGTCATAAAACCATTTTTCTCTTGCTGCTAGGTGACCTCCCTTTCTAAATACTACGATATTGCTCTTATTCAAGTTGACCTTCAGTTCCAATTCACTAGCTGCAATCTTTAAGTTGTTGAGCTGAGTTTGCAAGCCAATCACTGTCCCAGAAAACAAAACAATATAATCAGCCAGTAATAAAATAAACAATTCAGTAGGATCAGTTGTGAATCTGGCACCATGCCTTCCTTTTTCAATGAGCTGTTCTGCTAGTTCATTTATCAATATCGTGAACAGGACAGGACTACATACATCTCCCTGTTTTACTCCTTTGCTACAATTTATATAATCAGTAAGCATATTGCCACATCTAACTCTAGTTTTAACTTTATTATACATACTTTTGACACATTTAAAGAGTTTTCCTTGAATTCCATGCTTTATCAAAATAGGCCACAACAAAGAGGGAGAGAGGAGAGGGAGAGAGAGGAGAAGAGAGAGAGAGAGAGAGAGAGAAGAGAAGAGAGAGAGAGAGAGAGAGAGAGAGAAGACAGACAGACAGAGAGACAGACAGACAGACAGACAGACAGACAGACAGACAGAAAAAGAGACAGAAGACAAAACAGAGAGACAGAGAGAGACGGAGAAAGAACGTGTGTGTGTGTGTATGCGTGTGTGCGTGCGTGCGTACGTGCGTGTGGTGTGTGTGTGTGTGTGTGTGTGTGTGTGTGTTGGTGTGTGTGGCGTGCATAAAGGCTATATATGTATGTGTGTGTGTTTGCACGTGCACGGTCATGTTTTGTGTGCGTGCTCGCGCGCGCGCTCGTGCGGGTGTGTGTGTGTGTGTGATTTACATATTCGCGCACATGCGTGCTAATGCACATGCATATGTTTTAATATATGAAAACACACACACATACACACACACACACACACATATACATATATATATTTATTTAGTTAGTTATTTATATTTATATATATATGTATGTATATATATATGTATATATATAGATATATCTTTTTATATATGTATATCATTATAATATATATAATATATATATATATATATATATATATATATATATATAATATATATATGTACACATATACATGACTTCGATTGTGTGTGTGTGCATATCCATAATGTGTGCGCACGAGTGTGCGCGCGTGCATGCGTGTGTTGAACCGCTCCCCCAAGCCTTACACATTGTAGGAGAGAGGATATGCCAATGTCACCATAAACCCCCATGAATGAAAGGTAGCGATTTCGTATGATCCTCCAGGTCAACTTCAAGTGCAGACCTGCCAGTGCCTTTATTCCTTTCTCCAGTTAACGATAAAGAAAATCGTTTAATGACACAACAGACGCATCTCCCCCTCCACCCTCTCTCTCTCTCTCTCTCTCTCTCTCTCTCTCTCTCTCTCTCTCTCTCTCTCTCTCCTCTCTCTCTCTCTCTCTCTCTCCTCGTCTCTGTCTCTGTCTGTCTGTCCCAAAAAACATTTCAGCGCTCTAAAAGTAAACACTTTCTTGACCTAGATTTTCGGAGACAGTTTTACAATACTTGTATTCAATCACTGTGTGATGGATGTAGGGCTAATAGTTTAAAACCCCCTTTTAAGAATCCATAAACGAGCTATTAAAGTGGTACTCTAAAATCCTTCAATTTTGTCACCCCAAGTTTTATTGATTTATCTATTTATTTATGTATTCATTTATCTACTTTATTTTTACAACTTTATGTCACAGCAGATTTCTCTGCGGAAATTCGGGCTGCTCCTCCCGGGGAGAGCTCGTCGCCACAAGTGCAGCGCCTACCCATTTTTTCCTGTCTGCAATTGTATTTGTTTCCCTACCAGAGTGTTTTTTTCTACAGAATTTTTTGCCAGGAACAACCCTCCTGTTGCCGTGAGTTCTTTTACGTGTGCTAAACAATGATGCGTAACACACGGGACCTCGGTTTATCGTCTCATCCCAAAGACAACACCCAGACCATCACTCATAATCTAATGGATCGGGGAAGTTTGGGGCTAAAATGGATTCGAAACACCGCACACTCCGACCTGGACTTTTTGCTTTCTAGACAGGTGCGTTACCTCTAGACCACCGATCCACTTATATTGAATTGGACATTTTCCCCCTAACTTACAATCTGGAATACAATAAAGCGATCATAATGTATCGTATAATGAACGGTCTTGCTCCATCTACCCTGACTACTAATTTCCCAATAAATCAGTCAAGATACACCAATAGCATTATAATCCCTAAACCAAGACTCGATCTTTACAAAACAAGTCTTCGCTACTCTGGAGGAACTGTTTGAAATTCTTTATAAAAAAACATTAAATATAAAAGTAATATTCCATCTTTCAACCGTAATTATAAATCTTTCCTGTTTCGAAAAAAAATTAGTCAAACATGCTCCTAAACTATAATGATTATCATTATCATACATGTCAAAATTGGGGCAACTGCTAGCAGCACATGCTAAAAGAAATCACTTTGTAAAAACAATAAAAACAGCATCGACAAACTGTATTTATGACCTCAGATCTCGTACTGATTTCTTCTGCTCCTGTATTATTATTGCATGATATGATATTTATAGTGGTCATGTGCTCTGACTGCTTTTGTTGTCGTTGTTGATGGGGATTGTTGTTGTTTTAAAATAAATTTTATAATCAACCTTTTCAGAATCAATTCTAGCCAAAACTGTAATGTCATGTGTTCATAAATTTTTGTTTGTATAATTATGAGTCATGCTTTAAAGACTGTAAAGAGGTAGAAAGGGATGTGGGTATGTAACAATGTCGATTTCTTTGTGTGTGTGTGTGTGTGTGTGTGTGTGTGTGTGTGTGTGTGTGTGTGTGTGTGTGTGTGTGTGTGTGTGTGTGTGTGTGTGTGTGTGTGTGTGTGTTGCCGCCCCCCCCCCTCCTCTCTCTCTCTCTCTCTCTCTCTCTCTCTCTCCTCTCTCTCTCTCTCTCTCTCTCTCTTGTATACCATGACTTGAGAGAAAGATTCTTAAGTAAATGTATCAATGTACCATTGCACGATCTGTTCAGTGGAACAAATGATGAGTACAGGCACAGTTTCTCTAGATATGTTTTTTCATTCTATCAATAAAAGAAAGAAAATGCTAATTCAGGATGTATTTTGAAAACTTTTATGATTCGTTACGTAATTGATATGCATGATTTCCACAATTTTCCCTAGAAATTATGTTTCTGTGATTTGGTTTTGTTTCATGTTAGATTCATAATCATGATTTAGAATAATGTGTGTTTTTCTTCTTTTGATCAGCATGAATCTATACCTTTTGTGCATTTGCCTTGCCTATGATACGAATGAACCCTTTGTTCCATCCCAAGCCCAAGAAATGTATTGTGGTCCATGGCCAATGTACATTAAATCAGTTCAGTGTGTTCAGTGTTCTCTCTTGTGGTCAGAACATTGCGCTCGCAGTTTGATGATCCGGGTTCGATTCCCGTTCGAGGAGATTTTTCTCCTGGAGTTAACATCAGTGCTGACTGTACTCTCCCCCAAAGTCCTTCGGATGAGACTATAAACCAAGGCCCCGTGTGTGAACGCACACAGAACATCTTGCACACACGTTAAATCCTGTTCCGCTTTTCGTAAGAGTAGGCCATCGTGTGCCGGTGGGAACAGATGACATTTACAAAACTGCATACACACGGGGACTGGATGTAAAAAAGCACAAGACTGCTTATTCCATTATCCTCGATATAAAAGAATAAATCAAATCAATCTCTCTCTCTCTCTCTCTCCTCTCTCTCTCCTCTCTCTCTCTCTCTCTCTCTCTCTCTCCTCTCCTCCTCTCCTCTCTCTCTCTCTCTCTCTCTCTCTCTCTCCTCTCTCTCTCTCTCTCTCTTGTTACTCCTTTCTCGACCTAGAACTGATTTTTTTTTATGACATCTCTTGTATACTCAGGTAGCAGATTATGGAATGAAATACCTTCCTCCATCAAAAATAAATGCACTTTGACGTCATTTAAAAGCGAGTACTACAGATATTTATTGGAAATGTTATAAATCATTTTCATGCCAAGTGTGGTATAAATATTTGATATATGTAAATATGAACTTGTTGTTACTATATTCTATTTGATTATGTTCCCATATTGAGTATGCTATATTGTGCTCTGGGATGACAATGATTTTTGTGCTAGGCCCTCTTGTTGTTGTTGTGTGTATGTGTTGTGTGTGTGTGTGTGTGTGTGTGTGTGTGTGTGTGTGTGTGTGTGTGTGTGTGTGTGTGTGTGTGTGTGTGTGTTGTGTGTGTGTGTTTGTGTGTGTGTTTGTGTGTTTGTGTGTGTATGTGTGTGTCTATGTGTGTGAGCGTTAAATATGTATGTGTATGTGTGTGTGCGTGTGTGTGTGTTTGATTATGTGTGTGTGTGTTTGTGTTTATTAAAGCTTATTG
>CM060342.1:3861465-3866465 GCA_030674155.1 Stramonita haemastoma | reverse complement strand
ACATTCAGTTCGATTTTTTCGTCAAACTAGGAAGAAAGGGCGAAGCTGGGTACGAACCCAGAAACTCACGGTTTACATATTGGCAGGCGAACGTCTTAACCATCCTGCCACCCTCCTTCCTGATGCTTAAACATACGTGACCCACTTATTACAGACTTTGACCAGGGTAACCGCCCCCTGACCTACTGCCTCCCTTTTCTATCCCGTCCTCTTCTCCCCTAACTGACTCCCTTCCTACCTCGAATCTACCTTCCACCTCCTATCCCCTCCCTCTTCCACCAACCATACTCCTCCCGTAAACTTCCTCCCCCTTCTCTACACCTACCCCCACCATACTCCTTCCCTATACCTCCCTACCCTACCCCTATCATAATCCTCCCCTTAAATCTCCTCCCCCTTCCCTACACCTACCCCCACCATATTCCTCCCCCTTCCCTACTCCTATCCCCACCATACTCCCTCCCCCTGAACCTCCTCCTTCTCTACTCCTACCCCCACCATACCCCCACTAAACCCACAATCCCCCCCACACCTCCTTCCCGGCACCTCCCTCCACCATACTCCTCCCCTAAATCTCTTACCTCTTGACACCTACATCCCTGCACAAACTCCCATCATACTCCTCCTAAACCTCCCCCTCCTCCATCCCCCAACATACCCCCAGCATACTACTCCCTGTAAACCTCCCTCATCCCTACGCAACCCCTAACACACTCCACCCCCTTCCATACACCTATCCTCACAATTCTCCTCCCCCTAAACCTCCTCCTTCCCTACACCTACCTCTATCACATTCCCTCCCAAACCTCCTCCCTCCCTACACCTATCCCCACCATACTCCTCCCTACCTACCTCCCCACACCTACATCTATCATACTACCCCTAAACCTCCTCCCACTTCCCTACACCTAACCCACCATACTCCTCCCTACCTTCACCATACTCCTCCCCCTTAACCTCCTACCTTTATGAATCTCTCCCCACCATACTCCTCCCCCTTCCCTACAACTACCCCACCATACTCCACCCCTGTACCCTACTCCTATCTCCACCATACTCCTCCCCCTAAACCTCCTCCCTCCCTACACCTATCCCCACCATATCCACCCCCTAAACCTCCTCTATTCCTACACCTACCTCCACCATACTACTCCCTTTAACCCCCCTTCCCTACACCTATCCCCACCATACTCCTTCCCACCTACCTCGCTACACCTACATCTATCATACTCCCCCTTAAACTTCCTCCCTCCACTTACCCCATACTCCTCCCCCTAAACCTCCTCCTTCCATATACCTACCCCCACCATACTCCTCCCCCTTCCCTACACCTACCCCACCATACTCCTCCCCTACCCTAACCTACCCCCACAATACTCCCTCCCCCTGAACCTCCTCCTTCTCTACTCCTACCCCCACCATACCCCCACTAAACCCATAATCCCCCCCACACCTCCTTCCCGGCACCTCCCCCCCACCATACTCCTCCCCTAAATCTCTTACCTCTTGACACCTACATCCCTGCACAAACTCCCATCATACTCCTCCTAAACCTCCCCACCTCTATCATACTTCCCCTAAACCTCCTCCCTCCCTACACCTGCCTCCAGCATATTCCTCCCCTTAAACCTCCTGCCTTTACATATCTACCCCCACCATACTCCACCCCCTTCCCTACACCCACCCCTATCATACTCCTCTCCTTAAACCTCCCCCTTCCCTACACCTACCCCCTCCATGCTCCCCCCTAAACATCCCCCTTCTCTACACCTACCCCCACCATAGTCCTCCCCCTTCCCTACACCTACCCCCACCATAGTCCTCCCCCTTCCCTACACCTACCCCCACCATAGTCCTCCCCCTTCCCTACACCTACCCCCACCATAGTCCTCCCCCTTCCCTACACCTACCCCCACCATAGTCACCCCCTTCCCTACACCTACCCCCACCATAGTCACCCCCTTCCCTACACCTACCCCCACCATACTCCCCCTAACCCTCCCTTCCTACACTACCCCCATCATACTCCCCTACACCTACCTCATTATATTCCCCCTAATCCCTCCATAACCATCTCCTCCCACCTACATTATCATACTCCCCCTAAACTCCTCCCCTCCCTACAGCTATCCCCACCATACACTCCCCCTAACCTCCTCCTACTTCACCTCCCCATACTCCTCCCCATCCCTCCCATCCCAACCATACTCCTCCCTTACCTACCCTATCCCAACCATACTCCTTCCCTTACCCTACTCCATCCCAACCATACTCCTTCCCTTTACCCTACTCCTATCCCCCTCCATACTCCTCCCCACCTACCTCGATACATCTAGATCTATCATACTCTCCCTTAAACTTCCTCCCTCCCCACACCTACCTCATACTCCTCCCCTAAACTTCCTCCACCTTCCTAACCTACCCCCCATACCCCCTTCTAAACCGTCCCCTTCCCTACACCTGTCCCCACCATACTCCTCCACCTTCCCTACACCTATCCCCACCATTCTTCTCCCCACCTACATCTATCATATTCCGCCCTAAACCTCTTCCCTCCCTACACTTACCTCCACCCCTTAAACCTCCTTCCTCACACCCCTATCACACCATCCCCCCTACTCCCTCCCCCCTCCCTATCCCCACCATTCTCTCCCTCCAACCTACTCCTTCCTACACCTACCCCCCCACCATACTCCTTTTTTTTGCCTCATCTTTCGTAATGTCCCGTCCTGATGTTCCCGCACGGCTCGTCCTAATTTTCCCATCCCAGCCATACCCAGATTTGTTATGTCACCTCCTTAGGGTCGGGAATCCACAGGGAGCCCATCAATATCAGGCCGACATGGGGCCACCAGCCAGAGGGGCCCTGCACTTTTGCTGCTGGGTCACTTCAGTGGTGTTCAGTGGTCCTTGTTCTGAGCTAACATACGCAGGACCCACCTACTAAGCCCCCTACTAACGACAGAATTAGCTCAGTCGCGGAGCCAGACTGAGTGAGTCACCCACTTGATGCGGTGACCACAACGTCACTCCAACGACCGTCCCCCACGAACCTCAACTCCAAAGGCTTTGACACAAACTCACCACAGACACATAAGTGTATGGGGAAACAGAGTCTGAGGTCACCATGAGACCAGAGTGACAGGGGCCACCGAATCAGAGGCAATTTTTATTCATGCAATGATCAAGAAAGTGCATGTGCTTTCAGACTACTTGACAGGGTTGTACTCAACATTTGCTGTCGTAATATTTATTTATTTTTTAATTTAGTTTACACCACATGATGTCACAGCCTATTACTCTGCGTGAAATTTGGGCTGCCCTCCCCGGCGAGGGCGTGTTGCCACAAGTGCAGCACCGCCCATAATTTTTTTTCTTCTTCCTGTTTGCAGCTGTGTTTGTTTCCCTATCAGGGTGGCCTTACATATATTTGCCACTTGTTGGCGTGTGTTGCTTTTACTGCTGTATATGTTTAACACACTGACCTCGTTTAAAGAGCATGATTTTGACTACTGCTACGAAGAAAGTAAATCTCCCACTGAAATTCGAACCCGTGACACCAAGGACATACAGACCACAAGTCGTTGTCTTATCCAACAGGCTACAATACCTGTCTCTTAACTTACTGAAATGGGAATATATATCTGAATTCAGGCTGAGAAGCATGTAGGATATAGACAATTCACATTGTGCTGTATTGTGTTCTATTCTACCATAATGATCCAAAAATGTTGTTTGGTTTATGTTTGTTCAATTTTTATTTCTGTTTTTTGTTGTTGTTGTTGTTAATGTGTTTCCGGCAATATTCGTATTTTCGTAGATTTCTATAAATAAACGGGAAAATCCAAGATGTATGAATTCTGCATCAAGTATTGTTTAATGTGAGTAGTCGTCAGTTGTTCAGTAGTTTGGGTAAAATGTAAATACTGTCTTATCTCCTTCGTTTCTGTTCCTGATATATGTATATATATTTTTATCATTGGCATTGTGGAACATGTGTGTGTGTGTGTGTGTGTGTGTGTGTGTGTGTGTGTGTGTGGTGTTGTGTGTGTGTGTGGTGGTGAGAGAGGGTGAGAGAGAGAGAGAGAGAGAGAGAGAGAGAGAGAGAGAGAGAGAGAGAGAGAGAGAGAGAGAGAGAGAGAGAGAGAGAGAGAGAGAGAGCCAGTCAAGTCAAGTCAAGTCAAGTCAAGTCGATTCAAAGTCTTTTATTTTTTTCGAGAATAATGAATAAGCACGCATCTGATTTTTTTTTTATCCAGTCCCCGCCCGTATCAGGAATTAATCAAAATAAAAAAACCCTCTAATTAAGCAACACCAATAATAAACCAAAATAACAAAAACATGAGAGCGAGCGAGCAAGCGAGAGAGCGAGAGAGCGAGAAGAGAGAGAGAGAGAGTCAATCGATCAATCAATCGATCAATCAGTCAATCAATCAATCAATCAGTGATCTTTAACACACAAGAATGCATATTCTAGGCCAGGCCAAGCCTTACATACCCCCTTGTAAACATACATACATTAAAAAAAATCTCGGAAAATATTGGGTGATCTCTATCAGCTGATTTATTCTTAAAGTAATGACATGTTAAGGTGAAAGTTACAGTTTCATTTTGGTCCATCATAACTTCTCTGTGGCGCTCCACCACGAAATGAGTCGCTTAGCACACTACCCAAATTTGCGCAGGAGCCTTTAAAGGCAGGTGGGGGTCAAGTTGTCAATTTTGTGATTTTGATTGATTATTAAACTAGATCTGTTTATTTATCTTATAATGAAATATCAACGTATTATTTTTATTCCTTTTGCTTTTAAATGTGTTTTGAAAATACCAAAGCACTCATTCTGACAACCTGTTACTAAAATAACTTGCCCGTTTCTCATTTTGTCACATCCTACAGTCTATCATTTCAATTTGTAATAATGTTGCACAGAATTGTCCGATTTTCAATCTGTTTTTTGTTTTTGATAGCCACTTTATTGCACATTATTAACATGTCAATA
>CM060342.1:3848965-3851465 GCA_030674155.1 Stramonita haemastoma | reverse complement strand
TCTATTCTGAAGGACTTATATTGTATGAATAGTGCACCTCTTACAGTATCTCACTGTAAATGCGTGAAGTCATTTGTAAATGCTGCTATCATAATTAATATCTGCTACCAAAGTAAGACACATATTACATCCTTCTCCAAAAAACATATCTATTTAGAAAACAAATCAGCACTGGACAAAAAACAATCAATCCACAAACCAAAAAATAGTTAAAGAATCAAACACCAGTCACAGGAACAATAATACCACAAATCAATCGCACAAACAATCACGCAAACATTTCACAAAACAAACACTAGTCACAGAAACAATCGCATAGTAGCAATCACAAAACAATCACGTAAACAAACACCAGTCACAGAAACAATCACATACCACAACCACACAAACAATCACATAAACAAACACCAGTCACAGAAACAATCACATACCACAACCACACAAACAATCACATAAACAAACACCAGTCACAGAAACAATACATACCACAACCACACAAACAATCACATAAACAAACACCAGTCACAGAAACGATCACACATCACAAACAATCCAAAACCAAACAACAAACAAACAACAATCACGAAAACCAAGAACAGTCAAACGAACGAAAAAAATATTCACTAAAACAAATACACAAACAAAACGACAAACAAACAACCACGCAGACAAACAAGAATCTCCTTCCCCACTTTCCTTCAATTATAACCAAAAAACAAGGAGAGAAATACCCCCACCCCACCCCCTCTCGAACCAATCAGAAGAAAAACCAGCAGACACACACACAGAGACACAAACTCAAACACAAACAATCACACACATAACAAGTGTCGTCTCCAACCTCTCCACCCACTGAAAAAGACCCCTCCCCCAAAAGAAACCCAATAAACCCCAAGAAACCTAAAAAAAACATTGAAAACAAAACAAAAAATTCCCAAACAAAGATCAAGACAATGAAAAAAACACAACACCTATATATTATATATTTATATATATATATATATATATATATATATATATATATATATATATATATATATATATAAAATATATATATAATATATATATATATATATATTACTTTAACACCGGATAGGAATCTAGAGCATTTCACTTTAAAGACAAACATTCTCAAGATAAAAGATCATGTGGTCTTTGGAATCTATCATTTTCCGAATATTGCAGGTATAAGATTGTACATGTATAAACAAAATGATGCCTATTAAACATATATTAAACAAGCATAACTAACATGTGAAACAAAAGCACGACAACAATTTTTCAGTCAATAATCATTGAACACTGATCTTGTGGCTAGAATGAAGACAGTAAACATAAAATTAGGTCAGCCTCTATCATTTCTGACTTAAGAATGAACAAATCTGTTACATATTGGCAAATAGTTTTCAATCTGAACTTCTTGCAGAATCATGCAGTATGGGTTGCTTTGAAGTAGATTTCATCCTTCAGTTTGGGGTTTCCTAACATTCTGCTTTGTGCTTATTCGAAATTAGCGCTGTTAGCTTAAAAAAAAATTGGCAAGGTAAGGAACCAAATGGTGTCATGCTTTGTTATAAGAGTTCTGATGCTTTGTATGAAGTCACAAGGTACAGAATTAAGTCTTCGCTGGATCCTGAAACATTGGGACTGTCCTGAAAAGAAATGGTGGATTCTCTGGCTGAACAAGTTTTAACATTTCCGACATGGAGAGGACATCTGACCTCAACTCACCACCAGATGAAAGGAAATCAATTTTGACAAGTTCTATGTCTTCCAAATTTCAGAAATTACATTTTCAAACTACTTTTTCTTCAAGAAACAGAGATATAATTGTTTATTTTATATAACGAGTCAATGCATGATCACAATGCACTCCAAAACTATGACATGGTGTCATACAGTCGATAAAATATTTGTTGATTGTCCCGTTTGTAAAGACCTGTACACAAAGAAGGGAGTGGATAGCAGTTCAAAATAAATAAATAGATAATAATAAACAAATAGATTAATAATAATAATAATAATAATAATAATAATAATAATAATAATAAATAATAATATAATAATAATGATGATGATGATGATGATGATAAATGGAATATAGCGCTGAAAATATGGGGCGGTTCAGAGTGTGTTAGATTATATGATTCATAGCAACACATAACATCTATTGCTGAAGCTGTGTATCACAGGGAGACAATTACTATAGGGCTTTCTGGGGCACTGGTTACATCTCTCTGCTTTTATTGTCATTATTTTCATCATCATGATTATCTTTTTTTTATATATTGTTGTTGCTGATGTTGTTGTTAGCATATTATTATTATTATTATTATTATTATTATTATTATTATTATTATTATTATTATTATTATTATTATTATTATTATTATCATTATCATTATTATTATTATTATTATGTTTTGTTTTTGAAAATTGACCTGTCTAAACCCCTCAGAGGTGAACAGACATTAAACCATGGAGGAAAAAGATGAATAAA
>CM060342.1:3841465-3843965 GCA_030674155.1 Stramonita haemastoma | reverse complement strand
AAAAACGCACACGAGTGCTTGTTCCATTGTCCTCGAAGTAAAAGAATAAAAAAAATAATAAAATAAAAACTGGACCTAGTATGTTAGCTCAGAGCAGGCACCACTGAATACCCCCTGAGTGACTGAGCAGCAGCAATGCAGGGCCCTTCTGGCTGGTGGCCCCACGGCGGCCTGATATTGATACCCTCCCTGTGGACTTCTGAGCCTGAGGATGCGTTATGACCAATCTGAGGTATGACTGGGGCGAAGAGATTGAAATGTGTGCATGACTGTTAACAAAGCATGCTGTAGTTTTGAAAGGTGAATGGCGATTAAGAAAACCTTATACAGTACACAATTTATTCGATAATCGTCATTGTTCGTGTAGATTATTAGCTGGTATCATCTTAACTAACAGTATTTTTGGCCTTGAAGATGGTATTTTTCCTGAGGTTGCTCTCTCTCTCTCTCTCTCTCTCTCTCTCTCTCTCTCTCTCTCTCTCTCTCTCTCTCTCTCTCTCTCTCTCTCTCTCTCTCTCTCTCTCTCTCTCTCTCTCTCAACCGAGGCCTCGTGTGCGAACGCAGGCAGAACATCTTGCTTTTCGTACGAGTAGGCCATTGTGTGCCGGTGGGAGCAGATGACATTTACAAAACTGCATACACACGGGGACTGGATGCAAAAAAGCATGAGCGCTTATTCCATTATCCTCGATATAAAAGAATAAATCAAATCAAATCAATCTCCTTTGTTTTTTTTATATTCAATACCCACTACTTTTGTTTGTTTTGTGTTTTATCTACAAATAGATATATTTCTTTGTGTGTGTGTGTTTTTTTATAGCAAAGATTGCAATTTATGATTTTTCGTTTTTGTTGTTGGTTTGCACAATGCAGCTCAACTGCTGTCGTGTTCATGTTAATTTTCATTGTTTAATTCAGCACACTGTAAGCTACAAACTCTTTGTTGCTATGATTCCAAAGTGCAGTTGTTTTCAATGTTTGCTCTAAATTTTGAATGAAATCTATTGAAACCAAGAGATTGAAGTGAGCAGGGTGGAAACAGAGCGACAGAAACGTCACAGAAGATGAGGCGGCAAAACAGATTCTGGCCCTGGTCAAAAGCTGTGTCAGTTATTGATGTCAGCTAATTGCCAAGGTCCGCAACAAAATGTTATTGTTGTAAAATGCTGTATATCGAGTTTGCCTTCAGCCATGACAAGCTCTTAACGTAACTGAACTGTACTCTCCATTAAGGAGAACAATCCTCTGAAGTCAGAGTATGGCTGCCTATATGACAAGGTACTTAAAAACAGTCATACACGCAAACTTCTCATTCAGTGTGCAATTTCAATCTCACACAGTGATTCTCAGATGGGATGAGTGATTCAGAGTGTATATTCTGGGTGACCACCCAGAGTGTTAAGTTGGGGACCGCACAACAACATCAACAGAATTAATACTCATTTTAAAACAAAACAAGACAAACCAAACCAAAACAAGACAAACCAAACCAAAACAAGACAAACCAAACCAAAACAAAACAAAAAACAAGCGAAGACAAAACAATCCTCATAAACAAACAGCTCCACAGAAACTCCAACCCTTCTCGACAAGCCACCAGTGGGTCACGACCTGTAACCATTCATCCCTCAAGAGTATTCCACCCTCCCGCTTTCTTCTGCCCTTCTCCTCCACCTCCCCTACTCCCTTTCACATATTTCATTTCGTGTTGTTTATGACCCCACCGACCACGAAAGCCATAGCAGGGCTGTCACCTCGTTAGTTTCAGAGGCTCCAGTAGCACTCACTTCAAGTTCGAAACCAACACCTCCTCTTATCTCTTCAACTATCCAGCATCGTCATTCGAAAGGGAAAATGATCCACGTTAAATGGCAAAGCACCTGCACAAAAATGCTTTCTTTCTTTTAAAGCCAATAGAACAGGACAGTGTTGAGACACCAGCCATTCTGCTTAAAACATCATCTCTAGGCTCTATTATGGGCACCGATGGTAACGGGCAACGCAGCTGCCTAGAAAACAAAACGTCCGGGTTCGATTCGATCCCCAATTGTGCCCGAAACTCATCCCCTTCCCCCCCATCCACTAGACTCAGTGTGGTGATCTGGGTGCTTGTCTTTCGGATGAGGTGATAACCTGAGGTCTCGTCTGAAAGAACCCACGGCAACAAGAGAGTTGTCCTTGGCAAAACTATGCAGGAAAAACTGCCACTCTGATAGGAAAACAAACACACGTAGACAGGAAGAAAAAAAAAAAGGGTGGCGCTGCTCTTCTGGCGACCCACTTTCCCATTGGAGAGCAAAGCCCAATTTTATGCAAAGACATCTTCCGTGATTAAAGTGGTATACAAACACAAATGCAAAAAAAAAAGTAAAATGCAAAAAAAAAAAGGAAGACAGAGAGAGACGAATATAATTTTTCAAAGTAATCAAAAATGTATTTTGGAAATGCCACACAGGCAAACAAAACTGCAGAATGGACATCCTGTGCCCATCCCAATGTT
>CM060342.1:3823965-3831465 GCA_030674155.1 Stramonita haemastoma | reverse complement strand
CAGAATTTATTACGTACGTTTCAGGTTTTGATGTTATCTGTTTAGTAGAGACTTTTGTGGAAGAGTTGAATACTACTTTGTTTAACAGTTACACCGAATACTTGAACACTTTTAATACACAATACTTGATACTTGTTTAACAGTTACACCGAATACTTGAATACTACTTTGTTTAACAGTTACACCGAATACTTGAATACTACTTTGTTTAACAGTTACACCGCCTTTGTTAAGCCAGCAGTGAAATTGTCTGCACGAGGCCAACGTTCAGGGGGAGTAATCTGTCTAATTAAAAACGATTTGATGCCATATGTACGTAACCTCCCTTGTGATTGTGGACAATATTTATCCTTTGTGTTCAACAAAAAATTGTTTAATGTTGATAAAGATGTATTGTTTGCATGTGCTTACGTACATCCAGAAAATTCACCTTTCTACATTTCGTTTGGCATTAGAAATGGTGTTAGTGCTCTTGAGGAATGTCTTGTTGATAATATCTTATCTCTGGGTGACATCTATGTGCTCATGTCTGGTGACATGAATAGTCGAACTGCTAACTGTGCTCCCAGTGCTGCAGATGAAACTGTTTTTTTATTTTGTTGACAAAAGTGTGTCATCATGTGATGAAAGCAGTCGTTGTTCTGAAGATCAAACACTGAACGCGTATGGAATGTATTTGTTGAACGTGTGCAGTAGTTTGGGTTTAAGTATTTTGAATGGATTTTGTCATGGTGACCTTGATGGGTGTTGTACATATGTGTCTGAAGCTGGTAACAGCGTTGTATATTATTGTTTGATGTCAGCAGACTTTTATAATTTGGTTAAAAACAAGTGTAGGTTAACTGTACAAGAGAGAATAGAATCAGATCATTTTCCTCTGGAGTTTTGTTTTGAAATGGCGCACTCCTCATTGTGTACATTCACAGAAAAATGTAAAACTTCATTTTTTGAAAAGTTTGATTGGAAAGCAGATTATACTGAGCATTTCATTGCTAACATTAACAGCTTTTGAAACTCAGCAAAAGTTTAAAGAAGCAGCTCAGTTGATTGAAAGTGATGTAGATACAGCTCTAGAGATGTTTAATGATATTTTGAGGAAACAAGCTGAGTGCATGAAACGCAATATTTATGTAGATTGGAACAAAAGTGAAAGGAAATGGTTTGACCAAGACTGTAAAGATGCAAGGACTAATGTTCGCAAACTTTTAAGAAAATTCCTTAAAACTAAAGATAACGGTGATCGCTATGTTTTTTGCCAGGCCAGAAAAGAATATGAACAAAAGTAACATAATGGTTTTTCGGAAAGGAGGATTCTTGGCAGCTCATGAGAAATGGTACTTTGGCGATGCTAAGTTTTCAGTTGTAAATTCATACAAATATCTTGGAATCCACTTGACAACTAAACTTAGCTTCAATTTTACGTGCCAAGATTTAGCTTCAAGGGCTAAGAAAGCTGTTCTGTTGATACACAGGTACAACCTATTATACAATAAGGGGCTGAGATCTGGGGAATAGAAAACATTGCGCCAATAGAAAAGTTACATTTATTTGCATTAAAGAAATTTCTTGGTGTAAACTGGCGCACTTCTAATGACATGGTCTACGGAGAACTAGGAAGGTATCCATTGTTTATAAATTTTAAGGTAAAATGCATTCGTTATTGGCTTAAGATAACTCGTATGGAGGATAAACGATTGTTATCTAAAACTTATAAAATGCTATACCAACTTGATTGTAAAGGCAAGCATACTTGGGCATCTAAAATACGTACATATTTGTGTCAGTATGGCTTTGGGGTTGTCTGGGATAATCAAGGAGTCAAAAATGTTAACGAATTCATAAAACCTTTTAAGCAGGGACTTGTTGACTGTAGATGGCAGGAATGGAACGCTCACATTCATAGCAGTGATCGATTTTTTCTGTATGCAACATCTAAAAAGTCATTTTGCATTGAACACTACACAGGATAGAAATGAATAGGTATGTTAAGCAAGCATTATCAAAATTTAGATGTGGTGTATCAGATATTGCTGTACATTTAAAACGATATGCAAAAGACGACAGTGATGATTTGGTTCGTAATTTGTGTAAATTGGCAACTCAGGATGAAATGCATGCTGTTTTGGAATGTCCAGTTCTCAGAGACTTAAGAAAAGAATTAATTCTGCCAATATACTGGAATTATCCATCAATGGTCAGGCTAGCTCAGCTTATGGCATCTGAAAATGAGCAAACTGTTAAAAACTTTGCAATTTTTCTGTACAAATCTTTGAAGAAAATAACAGATAATATGCCAGTGTAAATTTTGGTAAATGTTAAAAGAAAGTAAGTCAAATTTTGTATTGAATAACTAATTTTTTCATCAAGCAATTAACAGTGAATGGCTGTTTACTTCCACTTTTGTATGTTTTTCACCCCTTCAGAAAGGGCTGTGACCTATCTGAATAAATCATCTGAAATCTGAACTCCTCTCTTCTCTCTCTCTCTCTCTCTCTCTCTCTCTCTCTCTCTCTCTCTCTCTCTCTCTCTCTCTCTCTCTCTCTCTCTCTCTCTCTCTCTGTATATATATATATATATATATATATATTAATAATATATATATATATATATAATATATATATATATATATATATATATATATATATATATATATATATATATATAATCTCACACACAAATACGCACACAAACTTTATTTCAGACCACCACCACACCTCCTCGCACTGTTATTTTCAACTTGATTATCTAGTTAATCAGTTTAATAGAGCTAAGTACAAATGAATAACACCAACCTTAATAAGTACTATTACTGCAAGAAGTTAAATTAAAAGAAAGATTAAAACCACATTTTACCCACATGATTTTAGTAAACAAGCTGATAGAGTTTTCGAAAAGTTGTGAATTTCTGCCCTGTAAGAATGAAAGTTGTTGTTTGCTTGTTTGTTTGGTTAGTTGGTTGGTTGGTGGGTTGGCTGGCTGGTTGGTTGGTTGGTTGGTTGTTGTTAGTTGGTTGGTTGGTGGGTTGGCTGGTTGGTTGGTTGGTTGGTTGGTTGGTTAGTTGGTTGGTTGGTGGGTTGGCTGGTTGTTGATTTTTTATTTGGGGAGGGTTGGGTTTTCTTCTATTTTCTTGAAGTTCAATCTGGTCTTAATACAGGATAGTTTTTGCAGACAGAGAGAGAGAGAGAGAGAGAGAGAGAGAGAGAGAGAGAGAGAGAGAGAGAGAGAGAGAGAGAGAGAGAGAGAGAGAGAGAGAGAGAGAGAGAGAGAGAAGAGTGAAGAAGACAGAAGAAAAGGACAGAACAGGACAGAACAGAAGAGGGAAGAAAAGACAGAGAAGAGAAAGAGAAGGGACGAAGTATTTAGCGCCCCCCCACCGCCCCACCCCCCAAAAAAACAAGAAAGGAAAAAACCAAAACAAAATAATCCCCCCAAAATTACAACAACAAAAAAATCCCAAAACAAAAAGAAAACACACACACAAAATTCCAACCTCTTTTAGATCTTCAAACGACATTTGGAAAAAGGGCACTTCCGGGTTATTCTTCCGGTAGGCTTCCATGTTCTTCAGGTAGTCAATGTAGCTCCCATACGGCACTGCACAGAAATGGTATCAGGGGGGAAATCGTGAAGAGAGAAAACTGGAAAATCAATCAATCAATCAATCAGTGAATCAATAGATAAATCACTAAATAAAAATCAATAAAATTTTTATAGTCTAGCTCGATAGGGGCGAGGGGGCTCCTTTTATTCTATATTCCTTATGTGTATGTGTGTGTGTGTGTGTGTGTGTGTGTGTGTGTGTGTGTGTGTGTGTGTGTGTGTGTGTGTGTGTGTGTGATGTGTGTGTGTGTGTGTGTGTGTGTGTGTGTGTGTGTCTGTGTGTGTCTGTGTGTGTCTGTGTGTGTCTGTGTGTGTCTGTGTGTGTCTGTGTGTGTCTGTGTGTCTGTGCGTGCGAGGGTGCGTGTGTGTGTGTGTGTGTGTGTGAAGGTGCGTGCGTACGTGCGCGCGTGTGTGTGCGTGTGAGGGGGGTTGGGGGAGGGGGGTGAAGTGGTAGGGGTAGGAAAAAAGTTAGCTTTGCTCAGAGAGCATTGTAGTTTTCATAGCAATGTCTTTTTGTTTTTAGTGGTGGTTCTGATAAAAATGGTAAAGGTAAAGGTGTCCCATAACCTATGTGGTCGTAGGGGAGTGAGGCATCAGAGACTTCAGCTTTTCTAGGGGCCAGCGTATTGAGGGCGGTGCCCATCTCCTCTCCCTCGCTGCTTTACCTTCCCTGACCCTATAGAGGGCAGGTATCCATTGACAGCTGGGTGAACTGGGGGACTGTACTGAAGCGAAGGCGCGCAAACGGTCACCCATCCAACTGGTAACCACGCCCGACGCTGCTTAACTTGACTTGGGGAAAGTGAGCACTTGGCCATTTAGCTATCCCGACCCTAGTTCTGATACTATACTATAAAGGATTACATGTCCGCGTGCCAGTGTTTTCAGTGAAACAATAAACTGAGATCCAACCAGCCGCCATGGCGCAGCGGTTAGCGCCTTGGATTCCGGACTGGAAGGTCGCGGGTTCGAATCTCATAAGTCATAGGGATTTTTTCGGGCTCCGGCCGGCTCCTACCCAGAGTGAGTGTGCTGTGGGCTCAGTGGGGAGACTGGGACCACACAGTCGAGCTTCATCCACTTTACGGATGCGAATTTGAGAGTGTTGCTCAAATTCCCTGACCAACACTGTAGGTTTCTGTATCTCTTGGGCCTTGTTGACGCTGGGATATATTATGACAGTAAGCGTAGAGAACAACCCTGTCAAGTAGTCTCATAGCGGATGCACCTCCACAGCAGCATCATTACATCATCCTTATCATCACTGATCATCATGCATTACTAAAAATTGCCTCTGATTCGGTGGCCTCCGCTGCTCTAGTCTCATGGTGACCTCAGATTCGGTTTCCCCATACGCTTCTGTGCCTGTGGTGAGTTTGTGTCAAAGCCTTTGGGGTTGGGGGTTCGCAGGGATGCGGTCGTTGGAGAGACGTTGTGGTGGTCGCCACCTCGGGTGGGTGACTCGGTCTGGCTCCGCGACTGGGCTGGTGCTGTCGTTAGTGGGGGGCCTAGTAGGTGGTGTCCTGCGTATGTTAGCTCAGAGCAGGCGCCATTGAGCGCCACCAAAGTGACCCAGCGGAAGCGCAGGGCCCCTCTGGCTGGTGGCCCCGCGGCGGCCTAATATTGATGGGCTCCCTGTGGACTCCCGACCCTGGGGGTGAGACACAACGAATCTGGGTATGGCTGTGGCGGGGAGATTGAAATAAGCCGCGTAGGAACAGCAGTACGGGAATGTCACAGAAGACGAGGCAGCCAACAAAAAAAAATAAATAATAATAATAAACTGAGATCCAGCAGACAACATGCAAAGCACGTACAAGAACCCATGGCAACAAAACAATAGTCCCAGGTAACATTTTTTGTGTAAGAAAATGACCGTGATCTTTAACTGAAAGAAAGAAGGAAAACAGTCACACTCGTTATATTCTTCATCATTTCTGTTTTGTTTCTTATTATATCATTCGTTCATATATCTTAATTCTTATTACACACATACACACCCAAACAACACACACAACACACATACACACAACACACACCACACACACACACCACACACACACACACCACACACACACACACACCACACTCGCACACACACTGTCACACTACACAACACACAACACACACACACACACATCTCGCACTACACACTACTACTACTACTACTACTACTACTACTACTACTACTACTACCTACTACTACTACTACTACTACTACTACTACTCTACTGCTACTACTACTACTACTACTACTACTACTACTACTACTACTACTACTACTACTACTACTACTACTACTACTACTACTACTACTACTAGCTACTCACTGCTACTCTACTGCTCTGCTACTACTGCTGCTACTACTACTACTACTACTACTACTAACTACTACTACACTACTACTACTACTACTACTACTACTACGCTACTACTGCTGCTACTACTCGCTACTACTCACTACTACTACTACTACTACTACTACTACTACTACTACTACTACTACTACTACTACTACTACTACTACTACTAACTACTACTAACTACTACTACTACTACTACTACTACTACTACTACTACTACTACTACTACTACTATACTACTACTCACTACTACTACTACTACTACTACTACCTATACTACTACTACTACTACCTACTACTACTACTACTACTACTCTACTACTAACTACTACTACTACTACTACTACTATACTACTACTACTATCTACTACTACTTCTTTTTGTTTGGTGGTGCCTCTTTCTCTGACCCGCTGCTCCCACACCCCTCATGTCAATCTCCCCGCCACAGCCTTATCCTGATTTGTTATATCTCATCTCCGGGGTCGGGAGTCCACAGGGAGCCCATCAATGTTAGGCCGCCGTGGGGCCACCAGCCAGAGGGGCCATGCACTTCTGCTGGGTCACTTTGGTGGTGTTCCGTGGTGCCTGTTCTGAGCTAACATACGCAGGACAGCACCTACTAAGCCCCCTACTAACGACAGAATTAGCTCAGTCGCGGAGCCAGACTGAGTGAGTCACCCACTTGATGCGGCGAACACAACGTCCCTCCAACGACCGTCCTACCCGCGGACCTCCAACCCCAAAGGCTTTAATACAAACTCACCACAGGCACAGAAGTGTATGGGGAAACCGAATCTGAGGTTACCATGAGACCAGAGCAACGGGGTCGGTTTTTATTATTGCATGATAACCAATGGAAATGAAGATGATGTAATGTTACTGGGGAAGTGCGTCCGCTTTGAGACTACTTGAGAGGGTTCCACTTGACGCCCGAGAGATACAGACACCTGCAGTGTTGGTCAGGTAATTAGAGAAACACTCTCAAATTCACATCCCTAAAGTGGATAAAGCTCGACTGTGTGGTCCCAGTCTCTCCACTGAGTCCACAGCACACCCACTCTGGGTAGGAGCCAACCAGAGTCCGAAAAATCCCCATGACTCTTATGGAAATCAAACCTGCAACCATCCAGTCAGGAATCCAAGGCGCTAACCACTGCGCCATGGCGGCTGGCACTGCTACTACTACTACTACTACTACTACTACTACTACTACTACTACTACTACTACTACTACTACTACTACTACTACCACTACCATTTCTTCTACAACAACAACAACAACAACAACAACTACTACTACTACTACTACTACTACTACTACTACTACTACTACTACTACTACTACTACTACTACTACTACTACTACTACTACTTCTACTACTTCTACGACTTCTACGACTTCTACGACTACTACTACTACTACTACTACTACTACTACTACTACTACTACTACTAACTACTACTACCATACTACTACTACTACTACTACTACTACTACTACTACTACTACTACTACTACTACTACTACTACTAACTA
>CM060342.1:3816465-3821465 GCA_030674155.1 Stramonita haemastoma | reverse complement strand
AGGTGGTAACGCGCCTTGCCTAGAAAGCAGAAAGTCCGGGTCGGAGTGTGCGGTGGTTCGTACCCTGTTTGGGCCCAAATCTTTTCCCCCATCCACTAGACCCTGAGTGGTGGTCTGAGCGCTAGTCTTTCGGATGAGACGATAAACCGAGGTCCCATGTGTGACACATCATTATTTAGCGCACGTTAAAGAACCCACGGCAACAAGGGGGTTGACCCTGGCAAAATTCTGTAGAAAAAAGCCACTCTGATAGGGAAACAATACAGTTGCATGCAGGACAAAAGAAAAGAAATTGGTAGGCGCTGCACTTGTGGCGATGCGCTCTCCCCGGGGAGAGCAGCCCGAATTTCACGCAGGGAAATCCGCTGTGACATAAAGTGGTACAAAATACAAAATATATTTATTTATTTTTCTATTTATTCATTCATTCTTTGATATCGAGGATCATGAAATAAGCACTTATGGGCTTTTTACATCCAATCCCCGTATTTATGCAGTTTTGTAAATCTTGTCATCTGTTCCCACCAACACACAATGGCCTACTCTTACGAAAAGCGGGACAGGATTTAACATGTGCGCACAAGGTTTTGTGTTCGTTCGCACACGGGGGCCTCGGTTTATAGTCTCAACCGAAGAACTTTTTGGGAGAGTGGAGTCAGCACTGATGCTAACTCCAGGGGGGAAAAATCCACTCGAACGGGGAATCAAACCCGGGTCGTCAAATTGAGAGCGCAATGCATTTTCTGGCTACCCCGTGCCCCAATAAAAGGTAAAGGTAAGGTAAAGGTGTACCATATCCTGTGTGGTCGTAGGGGAGCGAGGCGTCAGAGACCTCAGCTTCTCTAGGGGCCAGCATATTGAGGGCAGCGCCCATCTCCTCTCCCTCGCTGCTTTACCTTCCCTGACCCTAAAGAGGGCAGGTACCCATTTACAGCTGGGTGAACTGGGGGACTGTACTGAAGCCAAGGCGCGCAAACAGTCACCTATCCAACTGGTAACCACGCTCGACGCTGCTTAACTTGACTGGGGGGAAAGAAAGCGAGCGCTCTGACCACTGAGCTATCCCGCCCCCACCCCCAATAAACCAGGAGACAATAAAACACACACCCCCACCCCCCAAAAAAAAAACTTTATTACTATTATTTTTTATTTTTATTATTTTTCGTAGCTATCTCGCCCCCAGCCCCTCAATAAACCAAGAGACAAAAAAAAAAACAGCCTCCCCCACCCCACCCCCCCAAAAAAACCCTTTATTACTATTATTTTTTATTAATAAACCAAGAGACAATAAACCCAGCCCCCCCCCCCCCCCCCCCCCGAAAAAAAAACCCTAGGAAAAAAAGAGGAAGGCGAGGTGGTGCCACTGGGACGGGATAGCCTAGTGGTCAGAACATTGTGCTGGCAATTTGACGACCCGAGTTCGATTCCCGTTGGAGGGGATTTTTCCCCTGGAGTTAACATCAGTGCTGACTCCACTCTCCCCACAAGTCCTTCGAATGAGACTATAAACCGAGGCCCCGTGTGCAAAAACGCACGCGGAACATCTTGCGCACACGTTAAATCCTGTTCCGCTGTTCGTAAAAGGCCACTGCGTGCTGGTGGGAACAGATGACAATATTTACAAAACTGCATACACACGGAGACTGGATGTTAAAAAAAAAAGCACATTGAGTGCTTATTCCATTATCCTCGATGTAAAAGTCATTCGGATGAGACTATAAACCGAGGTCCCGTGTGCGAACGCAAGCAGAACATCTTGCGCACACGTTAAAATCCCGTTCCGCCTTTCAGAAGAGCAGGCTATCGTGTGCCGGTAGGAACGGATGACAAAATTAAAAAAAACAAAAACAGCATGAACACAGGTGTCGTGTTTAGACACCATCCCTGAGGGGAAAAAAATAATGGGTAGGCGCTGCACTTGTGGCGACGCGCTCTCCCCGGGGAGAGCAGCCCGAATTTCACGCAGAGAAATCTGCTGTGACATAAAGTGGTATAAAATAAAAATAAAAAATAAAAATAAAATACAGCCCACCTGTCTTGGGGTAGGCCAGGATGAGGACGTCGTCGTCCCTCATCTGCATGCCCTGGATCAGGTCCACGTGCTCGCGCACGGAGCGGTTGAGGGGGAAGGCGGCGGGGAGCAACACCCCCCCCAACTCCACCAGATGCCCCGCGAACAGTGTCTCCTTCGCCTGCCACACACACACACACACACACACACACACACACACACACACACACACACACACACACACACACACACACACACACACACACACACACACACACACACACACATACACACACACCGCTTACTGACTGACATGGCGGCACCGCTGCCTTGCATGCTATCGTCGTTGTCGTCGTTGTTGTTATCGTTATTATCATCGTTATCGTCGTCTTTGTTATCATTGCTGTCGTCGTCGTTATCGTTATCAACATCGTTATCGTCATCATCATCGTCGTCGTCGTAATCGTCGACGACGTCGTCGTCGTCGTCGTCGTCGTCGTCGTCGTCATCATCATCATCATCGTCGTCGCCGTCGTCGTCGTCGTCGTCATCATCATCATCATCATCATCGTCGTCGTCGTCGTCGTCGTCGTCGTCGTCGTCGTCGTCGTCGTCGTCGTCGTCGTCGTCGTCATCATCATCATCATCATCATCATCATCATCATCATCATCATCATCATCATTCTCATCATCATTGGTAGCAGTAATACTTCTTCAACCTTCCCGTCATTGTAACTGCACATGCCACTCCCCAAAAGTCCTGCGGATGAGACTTTAAACCGAGACTCCGTGTGCGAACGCACACAGAACATCTTGGGCACACGTTAAATCCTGTTCCGCTTTTAGTAAGAGTAGGCCATCGTGTGCCGGTGGGAACAGATGGCATTTACAAAACTGCATACACACGAGGACTGGATATAAAAAAGCACAAGTGTGCTTATCCCATTATCCTCGATATAAAAGAATAAAATTTAAAAAATCAAAAAATCAAAATCTTTCTTTTTTTTTTCTTCTTTTTTGTTAGTAAATAGTTAAACAAACAAAACTGTATTTGTTCGTAACAACAAAGCACCAATATATGACAGGGCGCACACAACAAGCGATGCTGACAAGCATTTTGTCTGCAAAAAACAAATAGACAACAGCTTTGTTGTTATGCTATTGTTGTTACCATGGATACCAGGGACATCATTATCATTATCACTGGAACTGTAGAACAGAAGTGATGAAACCTGTATGAGCAAATTATCATGTCCTTCAGAGCAGAACTAGGAACACTGGCCCAGGCTAAAAGCTCTCTCAGTTAGTGATGTCAGCTAATGTCAGAAAATTACTGTACATACTGGCTACTTTTGGACTTTTTGTTTTCTGTTTGTCTCTCTGTCTGTCTGCGTGTCTGTCTCTCTCTCTTTCACATCTCTCTCTCTCTCTCTCTCTCTCTCTCTCTCTCTCTCTCTCTCCTCTCTCTCTCTCTCCTCTCTCTCTCTCTCTCTCTCTCTCTCTCTCTCGGGGGGAAGTGAACTGTTGCATCAGTGGAAAGACGTGTGCTGTTGCCTCTCTTGCATGTAAGCAGATTACTGAAGACTGAAGGGATGTTACTTTTTGATATCTGGCATGGTGACAGTGCATTAGTCATGTCTTCCAGTACAGCTGAAATCAGTGGAATGTGTGGCCACTTTTTGTCTGTAAACATTGGTTTCATGTCTGAAAGGGCCAAAAGTAAGTTAGCTGCTGGTATGGCCATTTTCAAACTTAGCTGCTCAGTGGGCGGTGTTTGGTTTGGTTTTCTGCTCCCCTATCTGTTCTGGGGTGGAGATTTATTAAAATGTGGAGACATTGAATCGAACCCAGGTCCCAACCCTCCACCAGCCAAAGACAACATGCGGCAGACTCGATTCTCTAGTACCAGCTCATCCCGAAGAGTGAGTTTCGAGAAACCTGCCAAACCTCAGGCTTCTGCTTCAGCACCACCAGAGCCTTCCATCACTGATGTCATGGCATCCATTGAAGCTCTGAGGAATGATATGACCGCTCAATTCACCGAACTGAAAAAACAGATCAGTGATCTACGGGAGGACTATGCTGCACTGAAGAATGAGATGAGGGAGCTGAAGGAAGAAGTTGAAGAGCTGAAGACGGAGAAGCAGAACCTACAACAAGAAAACAGTGACCTCTGTGAAAGAATGACAGTCTATGAAGCCAGACTTGATGAACTTGAAGGAAGGTCAAAGCAGAACAACCTTATTTTCTACGGCATACCTAGGGAAGACAGTGAGACGAACAGTGACTGTGAGGGACTGCTGCAGGATCTGTGCTCAGAGAAGCTGGACCTGGAGGAAAAGGTTGAATTCGATAGGGTTCATCGCCTCAACCGCAAGCCTGACTCCCCAGTACTGGCCCGATGTGTGTTTTATACGCAAAAAAAGAAAATTTTGAGTCTAAAAAAGAAATTGAAAGGTACAAATGTTTTTGTTGGGGAGGACTTTTCTAGACGTGTTAGAGACATTAGAAGAAGACTAACTCCGCACCTGAAAAAGGCCAGACAAGATGGCAAGAGAGCCACTATGGTATTTGATTATCTGCTGATGGATAGTAAAAAGTTTACAGTGAATGATGATGACCAGCTTATAGAGATGGGGTAGAGAGAGAGAGAGTGAGAGAGAGAGAGAGACAGAGATAGAGACAGGGATAGCCTAGCAGTCCATTAGTTTAAAAATTCCTCTGGGGCTATTTTTTCAAGGGGTTGCGATTTTGAATGTTTCATCAGTTATTTTGCTTTCTAAAACTGTCAGTGTTGCTACACGTGAAATGTGTGTGACAGAGAGGGCATGTTATTTGTTATATGTAAAAAGATTTTCGTGAGAATGAGGGCGTGACAGGAGTGTGTCTAAAGATAGATTGTTAGATCATGATGATATTGTAAATGCTGTTGTTGGTTAGTAAATGGTAAACCATCTTTTTGTCTTGGGATGTTCATGGATAATGTTTA
>CM060342.1:3798307-3801365 GCA_030674155.1 Stramonita haemastoma | reverse complement strand
GGCCGGCCCCTTCACGTGACATCCTCCTGGGAAACAAAAGGCCGCTTATCCGCCGCACGGCGTGCGAAGCCACAGCTGTGCCGATGGAGGAGTAAGGAAAGCTAAGAACCCCTTTGCTTTGCTCACTGCCAAATCGGCCGCGGATGCTGTGGCTTCCGCCGAAAGGCAGACCAACACATGGCCAGCCCCTTCACGTGACATCCTCCTGGGAAACAAAAGGCCGCTTATCCGCCGCACGGCGTGCGAAGCCACAGCTGTGCCGATGGAGGAGTAAGGAAAGCTAAGAACCCCTTTGCTTTGCTCACTGCCAAATCGGCCGCGGATGCTGCGGCTTCCCGCCGAAAGGCAGACCAACACATGGCCGGCCCCTTCACGTGACATCCTCCTGGGAAACAAAAGGCCGCTTATCCGCCGCACGGCGTGCGAAGCCACAGCTGTGCCGATGGAGGAGTAAGGAAAGCTAAGAACCCCTTTGCTTTGCTCACTGCCAAATCGGCCGCGGATGCTGTGGCTTCCGCCGAAAGGCAGACCAACACATGGCCAGCCCCTTCACGTGACATCCTCCTGGGAAACAAAAGGCCGCTTATCCGCCGCACGGCGTGCGAAGCCACAGCTGTGCCGATGGAGGAGTAAGGAAAGCTAAGAACCCCTTTGCTTTGCTCACTGCCAAATCGGCTGTTGCTTCCCGCCTCCGGGTTGTCGGTGCGAAGGCGTAACGCCCCATTCCCCAAGAGACCATCGCCTGTCATCGCCTAAGGAACAAAAAACTTTGTCAACAAATGACCAAGTATAGACAGTCAACCCCGGACAGGGACAAGAACAGTTGACTCTCTGTGGATAGCAAGAGATGAAGAAAGGAAAGAAGCAAGGAAAAGAAAAGAAAAGAAAAGTGAGAGAGAGAGAGAGAGAGAGAGAGAGAGGGGAGAGAGAGAGAGAAGAGAATATTGCATGTTCAATGAGTTATGTCCATAACAGTGGCGGTAGAAAAACTATGATTCCCTATTCAGTACTCCCGAGGCTACATATGTGACTGTATGACATTGTGGCTGATGAGAGGAGAAACTGAAAATCTGATCTCAAAAAAAAAAAAAAAAAAAAAAAAAAAAGGGTGGGGTTAGAGGTCGTAGATTTAATGTGTCTTTACGATTTTGTTGCGACGCCCCACCACGATATGAGTCGCTTAGCACGTAATGTACTGTCCTGCTAGGTGCCATTAAAGGCAGGAGAGGGGTGAGGTTGTCGAGTATAAGGTTTGGATTGATTATGGAACTTGAGCACTTATTTTACTTTGTAATGAAATGTCAAGGCATAATTGTTGTAAAAACAGCGAAAGCAAGACCTGACAGCCGGGACAAGACAGGTAGCCCGCAGTCAAATTTGCGGCGGGAGGCCAACCAGCAAGGCCGGCTGAGAGACTTGCCAGGCAGCCACCCTCGACGACAAAAGAATGAAAGCCTCCCTTGGTCTCTTTTGTTCTTGTACCGGTTGTTGGTCGACTTGGCGTCACAACTCACTCCGCCGTTGACGAAGCGACAGCCAAAAGCGCGGAGACAACAATCAAAGAGAACAGTAGAAACACGATAAGGTGTGTTGTGGTAGCCACGGTAATTATCCGTCCGCAGGTTGACCTGGTACGACTTTTACTTCCTGAAAACGATCAAATTTGAACGTCTTCTCGACCGGCGGTGCCGCCCGAGAGGGAGAAAGACAGGAGGAGGGAGAGAGAGAGAGAGAGAGGAGAGGAGAGAGAGAGAGAGAGGAGAGAGAGAGAGAGAGAGAGAGAGAGAGAGAGAGAGAGAGAGAGAGAGAGAGAGAGAGAGAGAGAGAGAGAGAGAAGGCAAGAAGGCAAGGCAAGGCAAGGCAAGGCAAGGCAAGGCAAGGCAAGGCAAGGCAAAAGTCTTTTATTCGAGGATAATAGAGAAGCACTCGTGTGGTTTTTTACATCCACTCCCCGCCCTTTTCAGGGATACATCAAGTTGAAAATATACTAAACAATAAGACTTTACGCAGTACCAAACAACACACAAGAATAAAGGACACTATATGATAAGGTAATAAAATGCACTCTTTCAAAAGACAAAAATCAGAAGTCACAATAAAAAATTTTGATTATGGAAAAAAAGAAAAGCGTTAGTAGATAAGGAGGAAACAAGAGAACAAAATGAAATAAGCAACCGAAAACATCAATCCACCACTATCTATCAAAAATTGTACATGTAATATAAATCATACATTTGGATAAAAGGGGAATTTTATTTTAGGGGAATTAAGAGAGAGGGGGAATAAAAGGGGAATTTTATTTTAGGGGAATTAAGAGAGAGAGAGAGGGGGAGAGAGAGAGAGAGACAGAGACAGAGACAGAGACAGAGTGATAGAGAGACAGAGACAGAGACAGAGAGACAGAGAGAGAAAGAATGGAGTTTTATCCATTACAATAGCGGTAGAAAAACAAGGATTCCCTATTCAGTACTCCCGAGGCTACATATGTGATTCTATCACATTGTGGTGGATGAGACGAAAAACTGAAAATCTGATGAAAAAAAAATTGAAAAAAAAGAGGTAACTGAGGCCGTAGATAATTTAAGGGTGTAGATTTTTGGTGTAGATGTATGTCTGATCGGAAAGGGTTTCCGCAATGTGTAGAGAGCTAGGTGGGTGTTAGATAGTCGGAGAGAAAGCAAACAAAATTTTTTTTTTAAAAAATGTTGAGGTCGTATATCAATTTGGCCATCGAAACCTCACCCCCTTCCCCCCTCCTATTTGCCTGCTCGGGCCTGGACTCACACCCACTGTGCTACAGGTCCAAAGACTTAAACAGAAAGTAAAGGTGTTGGAGCGTGACAGGAAAACCAGTGTGAATGGTAAAACAGGTAAAACAAACAACTGAGCTAGAGAGAGAGAGAGAGAGAGAGAGGAGAGAGAGAGAGAGAGAGAGAGAGAGAGAGAGGAAGAGAGAGACAGAGAAGACAGACAGACAGAGAAGAAGACAGAGACAGAGAGAGACAGAGAGAGACAAAGAGAGACAGAGAGACAGAGAGAGACAAGAGAAACAGAGAGA
>CM060342.1:3785807-3793307 GCA_030674155.1 Stramonita haemastoma | reverse complement strand
AATATATCCAGCATACATTCCTGAAGTCGGAATGCAGCTGCCTTCATGGTGGAAAAAAAAAACAACCAAAAATAACCCTGGGTGTATGGGCAAAAATCTCATCCTCTGTGAACCTCAAGTTCTAGCCCAGGTAGAAAAGACGCCCCCCCCCCCCCCCCCCCCCGAAAATCCCCCTATAAAATACCTCCATCCCCAAGACTGGTAATTAGCAAGCTATACAAAAAAGAGACTTTTTGGCATCTCCCACAGAGACCACGTAAGCAACACAGAAGTGCATAACAGAATTTAGCAAACCATTGGGCCCTACAAAAAACTTTCTAACAAGATAGATAGATAGATAGATAGACAGACAGACAGACAGACAGACATAGATAGATAGATAGATAGATAGATATTTGTATTTTGTACCACTTTATGTCACAGCAGACTTCTCTGCATGAAATTCGGCTGCTCTCCCCGGGGAGAGCGCGTCGCCACAAGTGCAGCGGCTACCCATTTTTTTTCTTTTTCCTGCATGCAACTGTATTTGTTTCCCTATCAGAGTAGCTTTTTCTACAGAATTTTGCCAGGGTGAACCCCTTTTTGCCGTGGGTTCTTTTATGTACGCTAAATAGTGATGTGTAACACACGGGACCTCGGTTTATCGTCCCATCCGAAAGACTAGCGCGCAGACCACCACTCAGGGTCTAATGGATGGGGAAAAAGTTTGGGGCCCTAACGGGGTACAAACCACCGCACACTCCGACCTGGACTTTTTGCTTTCTAGGCAAGTCGCGTTACCATGTACCCCACCCATCCACCGATAGATAGATAGATTAGGAGAACAATAGGGGCCAAAGAAGACAACCTGGTCTCACTCCTCTTGAGCAACTAAAATGGTCTGAATAATTGCTCTTCCCATACACACATGCCAATACAGAAATATAAACATTTCGTGCAGCCTGATACATTTTCCCTTTGCACCATATTAAAAAAAAAATTCTACAGAATATTTGTTTTCATAGAAATGAAATTTTAAAAAAACCAGTATTTACTTTTTTAAAATCAGTTTTTTTTAATCAACAAAGGCAGCATAAAATGTAGTGTTTTACAACAAAATCTGTTTTAAACAATAGCAAAAAGCGTGAAGATATGGTTGCTTGTACAATAGCCTGTTCTAAAGCCATGGTGGTGTTTAGTGATTTTTTTCGTCTTCTTTAACCTTACTAGAACACTGTTTGGTTAAAATACCTTGCACACCTTGCTAACCACACTAGTTAAAGATATTCCACATAGTTGCCCACTTGGTCTACATCTCCTTTCTTAAGGAGGGGTACCATTTTTTATTTTGACCATTCCCAAAAAAAACAGTTCAAAATCAAAGAGTTTATTGAAATGAGGGACTAGAAATCCATCCACAAAGCCTAACCCACTGTACCATTTAATGACATTAAGAGTTCACACAATAAAACTGTCTCAGTGTTCTCCCCTTATTTTGTACCTCCATGGCATTCTCCTCGCTTTCCCGATCAGTCAGCGTTTAACGGACAGCACAAAACTCTTTGAAAAGCCAACAAGCCATTAACAAATAACACAGCAACGACAAAAAATACCTCCATTTCATACCCTACATTCTAAATGTCAGCAGACATATAGCAGACAGACTCAGATGGGTGCCTGTTTGCTCCCCTAGGATCCCGAATATTGCTGCAACTTCTCGTGGCGATAAAATCTGTATTGGTTTCGAAACTCTTGCATAATTCATCCACCAGACAGAGAATTGAAGCAGATGAGATGACAGACACGTGGACAAATGGAATGGGGTCAGTGGGCGGACAGTCCCACTTCTGTGGCTTAAATTGAGAGACGCCTAGTACAGGGTGCAGTGCTTTGTTCCGTTGTGATGCTGTGGCTATCTTCATGTGGTGTCGCTGTTGGGTTTTATCATTGTCATGAGTGTTGTTACATTGTTATACTGATGATGACTATTACTATTTTCATTTTCATTTTTTATCTTTTCTTCTTTTTGTTCGTATTTTTATTTTTGTTACTGATTTCTGACAACTATCTTATTGTCTGTATGATTAAATAATGATCACAACAACGAAACAATAATGAAAATAAGAAGAAGAAGGAGAAGAAGAAGAAGAAAGAGAATAATATTAATAATAATATCAATAATAATAATAGTTGCTGTTGTCATTTCTACCACTACTACTACTACGACTACGACGACGACGACGACGACTACTACTACTAGTGCTAGTACTACTAGTGCTAGTACTACTACTACTACATAGTCTAATATCACCAAGATTAGTGTGAATAGACTTTAAATTAAACTACAACACCAACTACTACTATTAAAACTATTATTACCATTACTGCTGTAACTGGTGACGTAGCTGTTTTTTCCTTTAAGCATTAAGTGTTTTATTATCCATGATTATTGTGTTTCTTTACATCAGTTTTGTTAAAACTGAACAACAGCAAGAGAAAAATAGGTGACCGCAGTTTCCAACATCTTCAGTAGAAAGTACAGGGGACAGATCACAGTGATGCCAACATGATTGGTGGATAACATTTTACCTGACAAAGCAAGGCTGTGCTTTTGTTTGTCTGTGTTTTTTTTCTTAAAGATAACACTGTGTGGTGCTTTTGCTGACAACTGAGAAACAACAAAAGTAACAACAACAACCACAACAAAAAAAGGAACATCATCACTGTGACTTAACTGAGCATCCATAACCTATTGAAACATGTCAGGAGAGCTGCTGCGATCAACAGCCACATTATCACTCTCTTTCTGTCTGTCAGTTGTCCTGAAGTGTCTATGATTGCAGTGCAGTGTTGTAGGCCCAGTCTCTGATGATGTGTTGGCGAAGCTGTGGTGTCTGCAGCTACTGCAGGATTCAAGAACTTCCTCTGTAACAGCAGAAACATCTGAATCACTGGCGTAATCAGCTTCAGAACATCCATTGCACACAGGGACCGAGTTTTCTCCAGTTTTTCTGGCCCAGGAATTCAGAGGATACAATGGTAAAGTTAGCCGTCTCTCTGCCCTCAGACACTTTTGAGCAAAGAGAGCAATAGTCAAGTCCTGTAAACTTGAAGATATTGATTGCATTGGACATGGAAGGCCGTAAGAAAATGGGGAGAAACAAAATCTACTTTCTGTTTGCGGTGGCACTGTGTTTTCATGCAGAGACTCACAGCACTGGTGTGGACAGCGGAAATCAATCCACCTTAGATAGAAGGACTGATGTCAGTCCAGGGGAATTAACGACATCCACCGTTAACAGCACTGTTTCAGCAGTTGACTTCAGTTTGGACACACAGGTGCATGACACCAGAACATCATGGTTTGTCGAGGAAGGAGAAAACACATCCACAGACAGACCCCAGTCAACCAGCTCCAAGTCAACCAGCTTCACAGACAGACCCCAGTCAACCAGCTCCACAGACAGACCCCAGTCAACCAGCTCCACAGACAGACCCCAGTCAACCAGCTCCCAGTCAACCAGCTCCACAGACAGACCCCAGTCAACCAGCTCCACAGACAGACCCCAGTCAACCAGCTCCCAGTCAACCAGCTCCACAGACAGACCCCAGTCAACCAGCTCCCAGTCAACCAGCTCCACAGACAGACCCCAGTCAACCAGCTCCACAGACAGACCCCAGTCAACCAGCTCCACAGACAGACCCCAGTCAACCAGCTCCACACTGGGGTGGACCAAACTGAACACATCTCTTGTGTTGGAGTCAGCGCTTCACAGTGACAGGGACACCACCCCAACAGCATATAGGAATACGTCAGTCAGTCTGGCAGGTGAAGGTGACCGTGACTTGGCAGAAACTGAATCATCCCGGTACATTAGTCAGTCCACTGAGAGTTCAGATTTGACAAGTCAGCCACAGTCTCCAGTGCTACATCTTGCAGAAGAAAAACATTACACGTTCCATATCATGGTGGAAAACTCCACCAAACACATTTTCAGATCTGATCACCAATCACCACTAGCAGAATGTTCTCTGCAAGCTGTATTCCAATCCTATACTCCACTAGTGAACCTGGCAGCCTTCAAGTCTGTTACTTTTACAAGCGCCGATTTTAGTGTATGCAGTGATAATAGCAGAGATTTAAAACCTGTGTATGCCATGAGCGGAAAAATTGTCATTAGCCCCAAGGATGATATATTCCGTAACAAGAACATAAACAGGCAGAGACGTATTTGCCTTCATCTGTATACGCCACCATTTACCATTCTTCAAATTAAGATAGAAAACTCGAAACACAGGGTGAGAAGGGACTGTGCTGTTCTCTTTTACGTGAACAATAGAAAGACACCCATTATATTTAGACGTAGGATATATAGAGTAGGTGTTTACCCACACACATTCACAAGCAGAAGTGAAAACACTTTGGAGTTTAGGAACATGTTTGATCCTGAGTGCTTCTACCCCGGACATGGAAATATAATGCTAACTTTCCAGGCTGTGCCGTGGTGTGAGAGGATAAGGCGACCACTGAAGGTACAAGTTCCAGTGGGAGACAAAGTAGGTGAGGTTGGGGTTTTTTTTTGTTCGTGGTATGATTAAAGATCTGGTTAATGGTTTGTATCTGTAGCTGTTGGCATCAACCCATTAAGGTTATTTTTTTCAAATGTATATCAGACTTTCCAATCAGCTAAATATTAAGTGAACTGATTTTTTTCCCTAATAAACGTTTTCTGGCCTTTGGTGATAAAGTAATGCAAGGTTACTTCCCTCATTTGCCATTCCCTACCACTGATACAATTTCGTTCCTCTGTAGGTATAGACTATGAAGGCTTGTGTGGGGGGGGATGTGTGTGTGTGTGTATGAGTGTGTGTGTGTGTTTGTGTGAGTGAGTGAGTGTCCTCACTCTCTTGGGTGCCCGTGTGCTTAAAATTAATGGGAAGGAGTTCAAACTATAATTGTGCAATACATCCGTCATGTGAGAACTTGGTATTTTCATATGAATATTGGTTCTTTGGATTGTATTGTTTTTGTGGTGCACTTATGGTATTTTTTATGCTTATGTGAGTGCAGGCGTGGGTTTTTGGGCAGGTGTGCCCTTGAGGGTTGACCTGCAGACATTACAGTGCCTTTATGCATGAGTGTATGTTAGTGTGTGTGTGTGCGTGTGTCAGTATACGTGTGCTTCTAGATGCCTTATGGTTGTAGGGATATGCTGGGAGAGAGAGAGAGAGAGAGAGAGAGAGGGAACGCATTAATTGTCAAGTCATCTAAACATCATGCTGTTGATTTTTTTTTGTGTGTGGGGGGGGGAGTTTTGTTCTCCTAATGCATTGTGAATACTCTTTCTACTCTTTCTTTTTTGTGCCATCCATTGTGTTAGGATTTTTGTTGTGAGTATTTTTCACACGCCCATATCTGCAAGCATTAAAACCACTCATTTGATATTTTTTCATAAATGATACTAGTGCAAATTGTTTTATGCTATAGACAATTTCGTTCCCCTGTAGGTGTAGACTATATATAGGCTTGTGTGTGTGTGTGTGTGTGTGGGTGGGTGGGCGTGTGTGTTTGTGTGGGTGTATGTGAATGTGTGTGTGTGGGTGGGGGTGGGTGTTTGTGTGAGTGAGTGAGTGGGGCGCTCTCTTGGGCGCGCGTGTGTGTGTGTTTGTGTGAGTGTGTGTGTGTGAGTGTGTGTGTGTGTTTGTGTGAGTGTGTGTGTGTGCGTGTTTGTGTGAGTGTGTGTGTGTGTTTGTGTGAGTGTGTGTGTGTGTTTGTGTGTGTGTGTTTATGGGTGAGTGTGTGTGTGTGTTTGTGTGTGTGTGTGTGTTTGGTGTTTGTGTGTGTGTGTGTTTGTGTGTGTGTGTGTTTGTGTGTGTGTGTGTGTGAACAGGATTCATACAATCACAACGGTGGCAAAAAGGCTGGCTTCACAGAGAAGAGAGGCCGGTCTGCGTGACACTGAAGTCCTCCAACAACGAGTTTATCATGCTCAGTTTTGTGGACTCTGTCATTTTTCCTAGTTCAACTTTCTCCTGTTACCTCGCCATCTACCTCACCCCCACCTGTACAGGAACCCCAATCATCAAACTCTACAAATACATGGATGCCCTTCCAGTGACTTACCAAACTGCTGCTCTGTCCGTCAAGGTTTACCCCTCCTATAAGTGTAGGATAAAGTTCAAACTCCTCTACTCCATCCACAGCCCTGAAGATCCTCCCGTACAGCTCAGGGATGGCAAGTGGGTTTGCTCTGGGACGAAAGGTCCAATCCTAGTGCAGCATTTTGTATGCAGTCATGAAACGTTCTGCGATAACGCTGCAGACAGACTGTCCGGGACATGTCCCCCAGCAGACCTGTGTGGGGGAAGAAAATTTTCAATGCAGATGGAGGGAAAATGCTACCGGTTTTTCTACCCTGGCAGGAGGATTACCTGGGATGAGGCTCACTTCAGTTGCAGGCAGAACAGAGGCTACCTGGTCAGTCTGAACACAGAGCAGGAATGGAGAACCGTGGCCAAGCTTTGGTATAATACGAGAAGCACACTTCCTCTTCTTGTTGGACTGAAGCAACGCTTACAACGTCATCTGCATGACCTGTAAGCATACTTCTACCCTTGAAGCACAAAAAAGAGAAAGCCTCATTTTATTTTTACATTGTACACTTAATTTTTATTAAAAAAAACAGAGACCTGATTACCTTTGTTTCTGCTTATTCTATGTAGAGTGTTTAAAATGTCTAATTCTAAATAAAGGTACTTCCTATTGTATATGAGTTTTTAGAAATGAGCAAAAATGAGCAAGCTAATGCTATTTTTAAAAAAATTCTTCTTCAGGTAGAGAAACACGCTTCGAATTATATGTGTCAAACCTACCTCAAGGTTTTACTTACCTTCTTTTGTTTCTTCATTATCGTTATCGACCTTTTTCTATGTTGATATATCTACTGATATCTATGCTAGACCCTTCACAGGTAAACTAAAGTTTGGCTGCCTCAGGTAATCTGATACTCTCCACCATGTAATCTTCTGGTTATTCCAGGTACTCCTCAATGTGGCAGTGGTCTGATGGCACCATGGCATACTACCTGGACATTGGTCAGGAGCCTAAACTTCCTCCTCTCTACAGCGCTGTTTTGAAATACAGACAGCGGCGGATGTTCATCTGGCCAACCTATCGACCTTTATTTGCTGGCTACTTGTGCGAAATTGAGTCTCAGATTGGTCAAGACATGGAGTCCAGATGGCAGTTAAAAGTCATAGTCCCATTGCCTTCAAGAACAGCTGTGACCCGCCCACACATGAGTCAGTGCTTAGATGGTCAAGCAACTCATACGTTTCTGCGGTGTGATCCTGCCAGTCGCTGTAACGGAAATAAGGAACGGGAAATCCAACGATGTTTGACGGGTAATCCTCTCCTGGCGAGAACAACGTTCACCTGCAAGAATGACCAGCAACGTGTGCATTACTCTTTGCTGTGTGACCACCACAGGGACTGTGACGACTCGAGTGATGAAGACTTCT
>CM060342.1:3703307-3755807 GCA_030674155.1 Stramonita haemastoma | reverse complement strand
TGGTAGTATTGGTGGTAGTAGTGGTGGTATTGATGGTGGTGGTAGTGGTAGTGGTGGTAGTGGTGGTAATGGTAGTGATGGTGGTGGTAGTGATGGTGGTGGTAGTGGTGGTGTTGGTAGTGGTAGTGGTGGTGGTGGTAGTGGTGGTGGTGGTGATAGTGGTGGTGGTGTGGAGGTGACTGTAATGGTGATGGCGTGGAGGTGACTGTAATGGTGATGGCGGTAGTAGTGGTGGTGATGGCGGTAGTAGTGGTAGTGATGGTGGTGGTAGTGGTAGTGATGGTGGTGGTAGTGGTAGTGATGGTAGTGGTAGTGATGGTGGTGGTGGTAGTGGTAGTGATGGTGGTGGTGTGTGTGTAGTGATGGTGGTGGTAGTGGTATGTGATGGTGTGGTAGTGGTAGTGATGGTGTGGTAGTGTGTGGTGGTGGTAGTGGTAGTGATGGTGGTGGTAGTGGTAGTGATGGTGGTGGTAGTGGTAGTGATGGTGTGGAGTATGTGGGTGGTAGTGGTAGTGATGGTGGTGGTAGTGGTAGTGATGGTGTGATGGTGGTAGTGGTAGTGATGTGTGGTGGTTGGTAGTGATGGTGGTGGTATGAGTGATGGTGGTGTGTAGTGGTAGTGATGGTGGTGGTAGTGGTAGTGATGGTGGTGGTAGTGGAGTGAGGTGGATGGTGTGTGGTGGTGGTAGTGGTAGTGAGTGATGGTGGTGGTGGTGGTGGTAGTGGTAGTGATGGTGGTGGTAGTGGTAGTGATGGTGGTGGTAGTGGTAGTGATGGTGGTGGTGTGGTAGTGATGGTGGTGGTGGTGGTAGTGGTGGTAGTGGTAGTGATGTGGTGGTGGTGGTGGTAGTGGGTGGTGGTGGTGGTGGTAGTGGTAGTGATGGTGGTGGTAGTGGTAGTGATGGTGGTGGTAGTGGTAGTGATGGTGGTGGTAGTGATGGTGGTGGTAGTGGTGGTATTGGTGGTAGTATTGGTGGTGGTAGTGGTGGTAGTATTGGTGGTAGTAGTGGTGGTAGTGATGGTGGTGGTAGTGGTAGTGGTGGTAGTGGTGGTAATGGTAGTGATGGTGGTGGTAGTGATGGTGGTGGTGGTGTTGGTAGTGGTAGTGGTAGTGGTGGTGGTGGTAGTGGTGGTGGTGGTGATAGTGGTGGTGGTGTGGAGGTGACTGTAATGGTGATGGCGTGGAGGTGACTGTAATGGTGATGGCGGTAGTAGTGGTGGTGATAGTGGGGAAGGTGGTTTTTAATTAACCACGACGTTAACCCGCGAGGAATTGTATATATCGACGACCTCAACTATAATGAGTAGTTGAACACCTGGAAGACCAGTGTGCTTACTTGTCAAATGATCTACCACCTCAATTTATTGTTTTCCTTTCCCTTTAACTCCCTGAACTGCTCTTAGTAATCAGGGTTTTTTTTCATGTCTATGTAAGTAGGAAAAAGTGTCCTTTGTCCTGCTGGTGAGCCACTGCCGGTGGTGAACGTGCAGCTCGTCAGATAGGATTTCCAGCTGGCGGACGTGGGGGACTTGTGCTAACTTCACTGCTGAGAACCAGTGGTGACATGTTCCAGCACTGGCTGACGGAAACCAGTCATGGCTTGTGTTGGCTGACAGTTGCAGATGTCTTCACTGCAGGGGACTTGTGCTGGTGACTGAATTGAAGAGGTAGTAGACCCATCTCTGGCTGGAGGTGGTAGAGTTGACGGGAAGAAGTAGTCACTGTTTCAGCAGGAAAAGGTTGTTGCCTTTGCAGTGAAGTGACTGTCTCCGTATCACCTCTAAAACTTAGTAGGAGAGGGTTGGGGGAGATGTCTGATTTCTTTAAGGTAATCTTGTGTTTTAGCCCTGCCGACCGGATAGGCCATACCGGGGCAGTCACCTAGTAAACTTTTACAGGTCAGATGAAAGCTAAAATTATATACCTATAGGGTATGAAATAAACTGTTGGTTCATTGTATCAACGCCCTAGTTAACCATAAGGGATTGATTGAGGACAGTGCCTTTACTTTCAAGCAAATAAACACGAGTGACACGAGACTGACCTGTGTCTATCCTGGTCACGAGTTGAAGAGGCATAGGACATCCCCTCCTAACACTGGATCCGTCAGGGAAAACGCCTGTTTATAACCGTTAACATTCACATACTTCTTGGAAAAAGTCGAATCTGCGACTTTCTACTTAGGAGCAGGATGATCAAGTGAAACATTGTTTTACATCATGTACACAGGTGTGTCGGGGAACTTGAGGACGTCGCAGACAACACCAAAATCAATACCCACCCCTTGGACAATCTGCTTTTTTCTATTACTCTATGGGACAAAAAAGGGAATAGAAGTGTCCATGATTAAATTGTTTCCTAACTGAAGATGTACCATGGTAGCTGAGCAGAAACCTAATCCTGAGGCAAAAAGACAAAGTGCTGCCGCCACAGAGACGTCCACAGGAAAAGATGCCTCCAAAATAAAGACTAACCCATCCGGCCACACAACACTAACTTATGACACAACAGTCCCACCACAGTATCACACTAACTAGCCTATGACACGACAGTCACACCACAGTATCACACTTCACTAGCCTACCAGTGCTTGGTCCATAACGCTATCCTCGTAAAACAAACCAAAAAATGTGTCCACCCTGGTTGCCCAGAAGCGAAGATGCTTAAGGGCCATACATCTGTTACACTAACCGTAACCACGGACGTCAAAATAACAGGAAAGAAAGCACTAACAAAAAGCAGAAGGAACTGACAAAATAGTCTCTTGGAAGACATAATCTGACCCTATGATTCTCCTAGTCCAACCTGCCTGCTAACAGTGCTCGTGAAAATACGTCAGAACATTTGAACATTGAGAAAAGCAGGAAGTTGCCTCACAGCTGTCCTGACTAAATTGTTAAGTTCCATCTCCCACTATCATTGCTCTAGCAGTGCAGCATAAAAGAAAGTACTTGCAGACACCAAGGACAACTGAACTATAAATTGAAGGCAGTAGAGAAAAGGTGTTGTACACTGGCGATCTCTGGATGAAAAATCTAAACTTATTCTCAGTTCAGCTGCATCTTTTCCAAGTTGCCGAGGGTAAGGAGGACTGAGGCTTTAGTGTGGACCCCATAGACCACTGAGCCAGAGGGAGAATACACACAGGCCAGTGCAGCATCCACACAAATACAGGATTACACTTTTTACACCATGTCCATTTCTTACTACTTTACACTTTTTCCAATCCAATCTTTACAGCCCTGCCGACCAGATAGGCCATTATCAGGACTGTCACCACGTACAATTTTCAACCTAAGGAGTTCAAGTAAGAAGCAGTGTTCTTGGGGTACAACACTGGGTGTGTGTGTGTGTGGTTTAGGGTTTAAAAACAGACTAGCTATCTGTATCTGTGATCGTTTTACGTTTAGATACTTGCTGGCCATATTACATCTACCAGTTTTATGCCATTTTACTTCAGAACTCTGTTTTTATCAGTAAACTTGGAGGGCGACTGGGTCAGTTTGAGCCTGCAAGCTTTACCTTCCTTTTGGTCATTAGTGTTACATGCTAGGAACAATCTAAGGGTCAGGTTTGTCTTTCATCAATATTTTCTTCACCTTTTTCAAGGTGAATAGGAGTCTGTTAAAAACTTAACGCTACATACTTTTTATCGGCTAATGTATAATCCACTGTGCCAAGCTTTCCCTTGTAAATTTTGATGCGAAGCGAAATAGACAGTTTGAAAAAAAATGAATGTACACCATGGGAAAAGAAGTGCTAAACAATACAAATGCTGTGATTACAAAATTTAAATGAGTCCTGTACAAGGATAAAGGATAGGTTATGGCGGACAGACAATTATGAATGAAAAAGAAATTAAACATTTTGAACGAACAGAAATTTATCAGGAAGAAATCTTTGCAATACTGATCTCTGGCTTATTTCTTTTTCGAATGAACTTTACACTTTTGATCAGTGAATGCCATACACCTAAAGACTGCAAGACGCAGTGATGGGAAAATCCAAATTAATGTCCAGATGTTTGAAAGAGACTTGACCAGTCCAACCTGTGTGCTTACAGATTTGTGAATGTCCAAAGAACCCACAGCACAGAAATGTGATAAACTAGCAAGGTGTCTCACTTGTCCTCACAAAATTGGTACGTTTATTTCGAAACTATTTACGAAGTGGTATTGCGGTTATCTTTATACTGGGTAAAAAGAACAAAATGAGCATATGCAAAAATCTCACCACTGGGGCGTCCAGAAGACTGCAGGACTGGAAAAGATAACCAGGAGACACAACAGCGTATCATAGGATCTGGATACCTGCAAGATGGAATCGCCATGTCAGTACCTCTGTCACTCCCACCTCAAAACAATCAGCTTGTACCTGAAAAAAAGACACCAGATATTACTTCTCACTCACACACCTCTCCGTCACACACACCCTCTCAGCCACTCACACCCCCACCTCAAAACAATCATCCCAAGGTATCCTTGCACCTGAAAGAGAAGAAAACACCAGGTATTACCTCTGTCAAACCCCTCTCAGCCACTCACATCCCCACTTTAAAACAATCCCCCCACAGGTATCTTAAGGCCTCTAAACTAGTATGACCCTTACACTAACACTCTCCCTATTGGGCCGCTTTGTGTCTGGACCATTGCACAACACCGACACTTATGTCTGGACCCTGGCACCATAACCGTGGTTACTTTACCATGACCGTTTTCACCTTTCTTGATCTTTCTTTCCCAAACCGTTCTTTGCTACGCAGCAGCCACTTAGATCTTGCACTGTCTCCACTGTCTGATCCGGCTTGTAGTTCTTTGCCCAAAGTCACACCTGTCTGATCAGGCTTGTAGCATTCATTACCCACAGTGGCACTCCCATGTTCACAGAAAGTAAGCACCACTCCTGCTTTCCTTTTTTTGTGTTTAGTACTCAGCCACCATCCAGCACGTGGCTACGCACTGTCCACTCAGGTGTCCCCAGGTGACTATGCACTAACTCAGCATCTCTCCTCAGGTGTCTCCCCTCAGGTGTCTCCTCTCAGGTGTCTCCCTTTACCTACCACCTCTGCAGTCAACAGGTAGGTAGCTTTGTGTCCAGACCAGATCTTCCCTTTCCTCACCGGTTGAGGAATTGAACCAGCAGACCTTCGTTCCACACTGCCATCCTCAGCACCTGGTTTATCCCTGGTTTTTCCACCAGGACCAGTATGCCCATTGTTAGCCGTTAGGTTGGTTAGCAAGTTGGTTAAGTTGGTTAAAGGGTTGATGCAACAAATGGTACAGAAACAAGGCGCCAACACCTACCAACAAATTTACAGAACGACACGATAAACGTAACTAAGCCCTAAAGGCACCATAATCTAAACACACATCCTATAAACAACAAACTCTAAAACGCACATACCCTACAAACAGACCTTGTCACACACAAACCCCATACATAGATATAAGAAAGGAAGAGCGTCAAGTCACACAGAACAGAAACAGCAGTCTTCAGTCACAGGATACAGGAGCAAGGTGCATGTTGCAGTGTGTTTTGTGCGTGTGTGTGTAGAAAAGACATGCATGTTGCAAACTGTAAAAAGTTAGATTACTGCAGGAGTACTTTGAGCCACGCAGCGTGAACACCACAGACAGAAGGAAGGAAAGCCCAGTGTGAAAGCCCAGAAAGAGAAATTGCGTGTTGCAGTGTGTGTAGAAGCTGTAAGAGAACTGCAGTACTTTGAGCCATGCAGCAGGAAGACCACAGACAGAAGGAAGGGAAAGCCCAGAAAGAGAAATTGTGTTGCAGTGTGTGTAGAAGCTGTAAGATACAACAGGAAGAGAACTTTGAGCCACGAAGCGGGAAGACCACAGACAGAAGAAGGAAAATCCACTGTGAGAGCCCAGTGTGCTGGAAAGAGCCTCCAGCAATGGGTAGACCTTTTAAAGCGAGAGCTTGTACACCAGAAAGAGCCTCCAGCAATGGGTAGACCTTTTAAGCGAGAACTTGTACACCAGAAAGAGCCTCCAGCAATGGGTAGACCTTTTAAGCGAGAGCTTGCACACCAGAAAGAGCCTCTAGCGACGGGTAGACCTTTGAAGCGAGTAAGCGAGAGCTTGTACACCAGAAAGAGCCTCTAGCGACGGGTAGACCTTTGAAGCGAGAGCTTGTACACAAGAAAGAGCCTCTAGTGATGGGTAGATCTTTTAAGCGAGAGCATGAGGCGAGAGCTTGTACACCAGAAAGAGCCTCCAGCAACGGCTAGAACTTTGAAGCGAGAGCATGTACACCAAAAGAGCCTCTAGCGACGGGTAGATCTTTTAAGCGAGAGCATGAAGCGAGAGCATGTACGCCAGAAAGAGCCTCTAGCGACGGGTAGATCTTTTAAGCGAGAGCATGAAGCAAGAGCATGTACGCCAGAAAGAGCCTCTAGCGATGGGTAGATCTTTTAAGCGAGAGCATGAAGCGAGAGCATGAAGCGAGAGCATGTACACCAGAAAGAGCCTCTAGCAACGGGTAGACCATTTAAGCGAGAGCATGTACACCAGACAGAGCTTCCAGCAACGGGTAGAACTCTAAATTCGACAGCCCGGTATACTGGAAAAAGCCTCAAGCAACGGGTACGAGTTTGCTGTGCAAGAGGCCGCCACGCCAGCATAAGAGGCAGATCTCTACTGCGAGAAGGCCATGCGCCGAAAAGAGCCTCCAGCAACAGGTTGACCTTAGCCAATAAACAGACCATTGCCAGCCCTATACCATAACGACAGGGCACCCAGGGGCAGCCAAATTGGCAGCGCACTCGGAAACATCCAGATATAACCCTGTCAGCAAAAGTCACAGCAAATCAGGGTTACAGTTCGCATTATTATCCCATGCTAGTTCTGTGTGTTTGTGCGTGCATTCGTTCTGTATGCGCACACGCGTTATTCACGTATGGTACAGCACCATACCTTCAGCCTTGCTCTGCAGTCTTCTCTCCCCTGTCTGTGACGGCTGACTTATCCACATGTGGGAATTTCCAGCAAGTAGAGTCATCAGACCTTACCTGTCCTCACCGCACCTGTCCTCACCACACCTGTCCTCACCTCTCCCGCTCAGTTCACCTCCACAAGCAGTCTCACCTTCAGTTGGCGGCAGTGCAGAAGGCAGGTGCCGACCTGCAGGTTGTTGTCCTGGAGGACACGCTCACCTGCCCTCACTCACACACGAAGCAGCCATCCCAGTCCCTGTAACAGACAGCTACTTCATTATTCATCCCACACACTACATCCAACCACACACATCGGCAGACATTTCCCCCACATCTCTCCTCTGAAAAATCGCTTTCCATTTTTTTTTTACTTATATATTTTATACCACTTTATGTCAGCAGATTTCTCTGCGTGAATATCGGGCTACTCTCCCCTGGGAGAGCACGTCGGCACAAGTGCAGCACCTACCCATTCTTTTTTTCCAGTCTGCAAATGTTTTTTCCTGTCAGTGGCCTTTTTGACAAAATTTTGCCACACAACCCCTTTGTTGCCGTGGGTTTTTTACGGGCGCTAAAAAATGTGTAACACACAGGACGTCGATTTATCGTCTCCAATCCAATCCAATAATGTTGCTTAGAGCCCCGCCGACCGCACAGGCCATATCGGTCTCATCCGAAAAACTAGCACCCAGACCAACACTCATGGTCTAATGGATGGAGAAAAGTTGGGGGCCAAAACGCGATGGGAACCACAGACCTCGACTTTTCGTTTTCTAGGCAAGGCACGTTACCTACTAGACCACCGATCCACCTTTTCAAACAAGTACTCAAACTTTTTTGTAAAGACGGAACAAATAACATTTGGCAAGAAAGTCGACAAGCTTATGAAATAGAATTGGAAGGGTCACCAAAGCAAAACCGAGCCTTCACGAGTTACACTTCGCTGTGACACTTGTCTACGTGACCACTGTCTTTATGTCTGCTACCTGGTCAGACTGACAAAAACCCAGAACAGATCGTCTGTTTATCCCGGTAAACGATTGTCTCTTTCCAGTGGCGCCCGATTCAACCCAGCCGTTTCCAACAGCTTCTGCCCTGACTCACACGACCACCACGCATCCTCCAGCGAACCAACGCTAGGTTCAAACATTCCGGTACAGCATGCGGCATGCTTATTTTATACCACTTTGTCACAGCAGATTTCTCTACGGGATATTCGGGCTGCTCTCTCTCTCCCCGGGGAGAGCGCGTCGCCACAAGTGCAGCGCCTACCCATTTTTTTCTTTTCCTCAGGGATGGTGTCGAAACACGACACCTGTGTGCATGCTGGTTTTTTAAAAATAATTTTGTCATCCGCTCCTATCGGCACACGATGGTCTGCTCTTCCGAAAGGCGGAACAGGGTTTTAACGTGTGTGCAAGATGTTCTGTGTGCGTTCGCACACGGGGCCTCAGTTTATACTCTCATCCGAATGACTTTGACATTCAGTTCGAGTTTTTCGCCAAACTGGGAAAACAGGGCGAGGTTGGGTACGAACCCAGAATCTCACACTTCACTTGTTGGCAGGCGAACGTCTTAACCATCCTGCTACCTTCCTTGCTGAAGGGGGATCTGCCCTGACCCACTCCACCCTAGTGTCCAAGAGACTAAACACTGGGAGAACCTGCAGCCTTCACCTGCCTTCGTATCACAATCAGCACTGTCCTAATGAACGAAAAAGAAAAATACTTTATGCCAGGGACTGTGGGCAACGTTTTAGTCCGCTGTTTGAACGTTTTGTGTAGCAGTTACCCTTTTTCTATGCGACCTCTTCGAAAAAAATAAAAGAATGACGATAGCATCACCTGCCTGACTGCAGAACCAAGGGTCACTCAGGGAAGGAAGGAAGGAAGATGTGTGACAGACATTGTGGTCCACACACAGTCACTGACTCCACACGGAGCAACAGCTGATGACAGCACTCCCTCCAGCCACTCCGCTCCTTTCTCCCCCACACCTCCACTGTCCACTCCTCCTGCTTCGCCTCTCTGCACACACACGCACACACCTCCGCGCCTCTCTTCCCCTTCAACTGCTTTTTTGTCGGTTTATGTGCTCCCTCCTGCCTTTCCGCTAACCCATCTTACGCTTTGAAAGGTAAAGGTAAATGTATCCCATCACCTATGTGGTCGTAGGGGAGCGAGGCGTCAGAGACCTCAGACTCTACTGTAGCCAAGGCGCGCAAATGGTCACCCATCCAATTGCCAACCACGCTCGATGCTGCTTAACTTGGCTTGTGGAAAGCGAGCGCTCTGACCACTGAGCTATCCTGTACCCATTCGCTTTACCGTTTACATGTGTTCTTCAACGCAAAACCATACTTATATTTTTTGCCATCAACTTTACTTTTCTGTCCATGCACTGCCCTCGTTCACGCATGTTCGCCATCGCGGTTATCATCCATGTAATTTTCCACAGATTACTTTTCTCTTAATGTACTGCACACTTCCAATGCACAATTTACGTTATTCCGCGCTACTTCTACATCACCGCACCTTTTTATTCTGATTATTTCTTTGCCGTCCGTGTTTTTGTCTCTGACCGTGTCCCCGTGTCTCCACGTGCAAAACGCACGTGTATCTCGCTCGCGCCAGTTCCGGAGCCAGGGCGGCTTTGCCTGGCCGTGTCGTGCCCCGAGGCGGCAGACAGCACGGGATACATGTCCGCGCCTCACTACAGGCATTTTGCAATCACCTGTGAAAGGTGATAACACTGCTTTACTTGTGACGCACATCACTCCTGCTGTAAGTGCTTCTATTTCCTTCTCTCAACAACCAGACCAAGGGGGACTAAAGCGAGGATGCCACTCTACGTAGCGAGACATGAATGGTGGCCAGGGTGCTAGTCTTTCCTCGGAAAAAAACAGTCGAAGAAGGGATATTATCTACAGCCTTAATGTCGGATTTCCCGTATGATCTACAGGCTTGGTGTCTCTGGGCGGGTTTCACGGCTTGATCTGCGGCTTCGATTTTTCTCGTTCGGATCGCCCGCACCTATATATATATATATATATATATATTATATATATATATATAATATATATATATATATATATACCCACACATATATATACACACATATATATATAATATTATATTATATATTTACATACGTGTGTGTGTGTGTGTGTGTGTGTGTGTGTGTGTGTGTGTGTGTGTGTGTGTGTGTGTGTGTTACTGTTATATATATATATATATATATATGCATATGTATTTGTGTGTGTGTTTTATTGCGATATATTTATAGATATATTTTACATACAGGTTATACATAGTATATACATATTATATACACATACATAATATTTACATAATTCATATATCGATGCCTCAGAGTAAGAACGGTTTATCTGAAAAAAATACCAATTTTCAAATTTTTGATATTTTGTAGAATTTACTGTATACTTTTAGATGACAAAACGAGAAAACAATTTTTTAAATTAATTTTAAAGATATCTGAAGAAAACCGTTCTTGCACAAAATTACCGGAGTGAACTTCTCATGGTAAAAGGGACGACTGCACGGCACTCCGCTTTTGCTCTAAAGGCTGTTGTGCCAATTAACCTGGTAATTTGTGTAAGGAAGGACTTCCAGCTCTGCAAAACCTTCTTGCATGGGAAGGGATACACTAGGACCACTGGGCAGAGTTTACGCAACACTGGCGGGCCTGGATGCCGTGTGGTTCTTGCTTGGGAACACTGGTGGCTGAGAGTGATCTTATCGGGAAAAAGGGTCAAGCTAATTGCCATGCCATGCTTGCATGGGAGGAAGTGCCAGTTCTGCTGTAATTTCTCTGCAGACACGGGTGGTCTGGCTTCACTGCCAGTGTTTTTGCTATCATGGCGTTTCTTCTACATGTATTACAACACAAACATACTATGGTAAAGATAGCATCAATGCCCTTCCTCTCTCCGAAAACCAAACGCTTCCATTCAATCCTCGATTTGTTCTGACCTTTCAAACTTTTCAAGTGAGCATATCTCGAAACTTGAAAATGGCAACTCTGCCGGTAGACCTTTCTTGCTCTGAGGCATCGAATATATATAATATATATATATAATATTATATATATATATATATATATATATATATATATATATATATTTGTGGTGGTGTGTGTTTGTGTGTGTGTGTGTGTGTGTGTGTAGTTATGTATATATATATATATGTATGTATTTGTGTGTGTTTTATTGCTATATATTTCTAGATATATTTTACATACAGGTTATACATAGTATATACATATCATATACACATACATAACATTTACATAATATATATATATATTTACGAGCCATCAGCTACACTGGTTTCTATACAATTTATAAATATTTTCAAGTCTGCCTGACCTCCAACCTTTCTCCCTCTCCCTCCCTCCCTCTCTCTCTCTCTCCCCTCCCTCCCTTCCTCTCTCCCCCTCTCTCTCTCTCTCTCCCTCCCTCCCTCTCTCTCTCTCCCCCTCCCTCCCTTCCTCTCTCTCTCCCTCTGTCTCTCTCTCTCGTTAGAAAACAGTTTTATCTAACTATTTATAGAGATGTTGCTTATGCCATTACCTTCAAATTCATATTCTTCTTCTCTCTCTCTCTCTCTCTCTCTTCTCTCTCTCTCTCTCTCTCTGGTTGAAATGTGTTCACCCAACGGTATCAAACACACCGAGCTGTCGGCACGTGCAGCTGAACAATGTGTGTGTGTGTGTGTGTGTGGTGTGTGTGTGTGTGTGTGTGTGTGTGTGTGTGTGTGTGGGTGTGCGCGCGCGCGTTCGTGCGTGCGTGCGTGAGTGTGTGTGTGAGTGAGTGAGCTCTGCATTGTGTATGTGTGTGCGTGTGTGCGGGCGGGCGTGTGTCTGTGCGTGTGTGTGTGTGTGTGTGTGTGTGTGTGTGTGTGTGTGTGTGTGTGTTGTGTGTGTGTGTGTGTGTTCAATTTCTTTTAACGTCTTTTCACAAATTGTGATATTAAACAGAAATGAGGGCGAGAGAGACAGAGACAGAGAAAGACGGGAAGGGTGTGTGAAAGTCAGGGGAGGAGGGTGTCGTTGGTAATGTATGGAAGATGGAATTTCAGGGGATCAATAGGGCCAACATGTGGATTTATAAATATAAAAAACAACCTTAACGTTACTTACGTACTAAACTACAATGAACAAAAAGGAAAATGCAGTTTTTAACAATTCCTAACAAAAACAGTAATTTCAACGAAAAAATGTGAGGTAATTTCACCTGAGAAAAAAAGTCGTAAGTAGCCTCCACCCCCCCCCCCCCCAAAAAAAACAACCCAAAAAGAGAAAGAACACCACCAACAATAACAAAATTCTTTTTTTTAACAGCTACTCCCCCACTCCCAACAACAACACTCAAAAAAAGAAAAAAAATCAAACATAAACAAAAGAACGCCCAACCCCCCAAACCAAGAACGAGATATTCCTAACAACAGCAAAGAGAAACCATAATCACCCCCCTCTCCCTTCCCCAAGAAACAACCAAAATAAGCAATGGGTATAACAAAAAATCCTGTGAACAGGAGACGTATTGAAACCCCAAAAAGTACAAACAAGAAAGAAAAAAAATATACTGGTTTAGAGCGTCTTTAAAGTCCAAAGCAATCACAATAACAAACCAATTGGATTATGCATCAGCGGTATAAAAAAAATCAAACATAAGTGGCAGACTGTTAAATATAGCTGATGGAGATGGTGTGTGTGTGTTGGGGGGGGGGGGGGGGTGGACACATCAGAAAGAAAGAAAGTGCTACAAAATAGGTATTTCAGGTAGGAAAGCTTTTATACCAAAAGAGTTCCACATTAAGAATGTGATACAAAAGAGGTAGTTTAGGCAGGAATATTATTGATACCAAAAGAGTTCCACACAAAGAAAGTGACAGAAAAGAGGTCTTTTAGGTAGAAATGCTATGGATACCAAAAAAGCTCCACTTCAGACCTTCTATGTCTACATGAATTGTGAAACTAATGACGTCAAACGCTTTCACACACGTGGTCTATGCTAACTTGTATTCATTAATGGGTCCAAAAAAAAAAGGGGGAGGAAAGAAAGAAACATTCACATAGAACCACACAGATTGCTACATAACACTTACAATATGCCAACAAGTTAGATGCCACAGGTAAAATCAGCTGGATTTCTCGTGTACGAATGATATTGCAGGAATATGCTTTTGGCCTGGCATGGGTGTAAGTGATTTAAAGAATTTTGTTTGTGCGTTTCAACGAGTTTTTGATTGTGACATGGAGTGCTCACATGGAAGACAGCAGTAGATTTTATATGTATCAAATGCTCAATTCCTCGCTCATTTTCGTTACAGAAAAAAATAGCTGACTGTCATTTCACTTGTCCATTATGCTTTGAGTCACAAGTGAATGAAGTGCATTTTGTTCTTTTATGTCCTGGGTTAAGTTTTTTTTTAAGTTCATTTCATACATGTAATACTTCCTTGTTTAAACTGATATTTCCTCTGACAGCAACAAACAAAACTACTAGAAGGCATTAAGCGTTGAATCTAAAGAAAGCATTTGTGTTAAGAAGTACAGTATTAACCCCAGAAGCATTTATTGTACTGATGCATTCTGTTATGATATTACTGTTTATCCCCCTACTAAAGGGCTGTGGCCTTTATGAATAAACGTCTGCCTCTGCTATCGGACACACACACACACACAAAACACACACACACACACACACACACACACACACACACACACCACACACACACACACACGACGGGATAGCCTAATGGTTACAACATTGCGCTCGCAATCTGCTGACCCGGGTTTGATTCTCATTCAAGAGGATTTTTCCTCTGGAGTTAACACCAGTGCCGACTCAACTCCCCCCCCCCCCCCCCCCCCCCCCCCCACACACCACACGTCATTCGGATAAGACTATAAACCCACCTCCCGTGTGCGAACGCACGCAGAACATCTTACGCACATGTTAAAACCTATTCAGCTTTTCGGATGAGTAGGGCATTGTGTGCCGGTGGGAACGGATGACAAAATTGACAAAACTGCATACACACGGGGACTGGGGGATAAAAAAAGCACACGACTACTTATTCCACTATCCTAGAAATAAAAGAATGCCAATTAAAAAAAACAACAGGACAACCATCTGTGTGTGCATGTATTGTGCGGTCGAGTGTGCGTGCGGGCATGGATGTAGGAATGTGTGTGTGTGTGTGTGTGTGTGTGTGTGTGTGTGTGTGTGTGTGTGTGTGTGTGAGTGTGTATGTGTGAGTGTGAGTGTGAGTGTGTGTGTGTGTGTGTGTGAGTATGTGTGCGCGTGCGCGCACGCGTGCGTGCGTGCATGTGTGCGTGTGTGTGTGCGTGCGTGCGTGCGTGCGTGTGTGTGCGCGCGCGCGCGGGTGTGTGGCGCGCGCGCGCGTGCGTGCGTGGTGTGTGCGTGCGTGGCGTGTGTGCGTGTGTGTGTGGTGGTGGTGGTGTGTGTGTGTTCGTTCTTTAGACTTTACGTCTTTTCACTGTTAGTGATATTAGACGAAGGGAGACAAGGAGAAAAGAAGAAAAGCAGATGCTTGTGTGAGACTAAAAGTTTGTGTTTTGTCACTTTTAGTGCGTGTGAATATGCGTGTGTGTGTGTGTGTGTGTGTGTGTGTGTGTGTGTGTGTGTGTGTGTGTGTGTGTGTGTGGCGCGCGCGCGCGCGCGCGAGCGAGCGCGTGTATGTGCGTACGTGGGTGTGTACATGCATGCGTACGTGGTGTGTGTGAGTGAGTGAGTGAGTGAGTGAGTGAGTGAGTGAGTGAGTGAGTGTGTATGTGTGAGTGTGAGTGTGAGTGTGTGTGTGTGTGAGTATGTGTTGTGGGCGTCGCGTGCATGCGTGCGTGCGTGCGTGTGCGTGCGTGCGTGCGTGCGTGGTGTGTGTGTGCGTGTGTGTGTGTCGCGCGCGCGCGCGCGTGCATGTATGCGAGAGAGAGAGTGTGTGTGAGTGTGTGTGAGTGTGTGTGTGTGTGTGTGTGTTGTGTGTGTGTGTGTGTGTGTGTGTGTGTGTGTGTGTGTGTGTGTGCATAAAAATATCAATTTAGGTAATCAAATGGCCAAGTTAATTAGCAAAAACAAGTAGAAAGAGAAAGAAAAGTATGTAAACAGTTAAACTCAATAAACAAATACCCCCCCCCTGAAAAAACAACAACAAACAAATAAACAAGAAACAACAAAAACATCCCCCCCAAAAAAACAACAACAACAACCCAACCAACAAACAAAAACCAACTTCTAAGTGGACATTATATAAATCTACAGACGGGACTATTTACACGGGATTGAACAATTTCAATCAAAAGAATGTGATCCACATTAGATTCTGACAAGTTTCTTCAGAAAAATTCTGGTCGTTATAACTTTTCGGAATAAACTGGAGTACTTTGCTACATCTGTAAAATATATGACCCAGGCTAAACTTCTGTCCACAAATGTAATTTACGTTTTTACAATATTTCGTTTTGATAGCATCAAGTCGAGTTCGGCAGATCATACTAGAGGCTACCCTCAAACAGAAGCTAGAATGATTTGACATCAGCTGCCTTGTAAGTCCACAACAGATCCTTTTTTTTCCCCAGATACTAAATGGATATTATCATATCTAAGGAGTTGTGCCCATGATGTTGACTCTAACAAATGACAAACCTCTTTTACTGAAGGACGAATGTTTACTGTTTGGGAGTTATTTATATTCTGAGCTCCATGCTTGGCCGATTTGTCAGCTAACTCATTACCCCATAGACCACAATGGGAAGGTACCCAACAAAAAGTTATATCTGTGCCTTTGATTCTCAAATAATGAATTAAATAGCTGACTTCAATGATCAAGTCGAGACGCGTATCCAAATCAAAATACTCAAGGACATTTAAAACTGACGGAGTCAACGAAAAGTACAATTTGAAAAGGATTCTCGGAGGTTTAACAAATAGTCTAAAGCTTTTAAAATAGCAAGAAGTTCAGCAGTGAATACTGATAATGTTTACCCAGAAAATACGATTTTCTAACTTTAAGAGCTGGGATTACGAAGGCAGCACCTACAGATTTATTTTCTATCACTGATCCGTCTGTATATATTTGAAGGCAGTCTTTGTATTATTCACTAAATGTGTGCTGTAACGGAAGTTGTTAAAATATTGTCATTTTCACCTTTTTTCAAATTATTGTAGTTGATGTCACACGTTGCTCTAAGTAACTCCCAACGTGGGATGGGTGAATATGGTGGTTGAACAGCTATATCTGCTGGGATGATATTGGGCTTTTTAAAAAGCTCTGAAGCGTAAGTAGCAATCGTTTTTTGTGACGATATACAGTTTGCTCTTCTAGGGAAATCAAGATCAGACCGCTCTGCTATTTCGTTGTGTACAAAATTTTCTTTTCAGCTACTTCTGATGATAAATTTTGCAGCTGATAACTCTCTAAAAGCATCTATTGGTAAGATACCGGCTTCTTTGTACGTTTCTTGGCTAGAAGCATAAACTGGCACACCAAGAGAAAGTTTGATAGCTTTACTGTCTATGCTCTGAATCTTTTTTAACAGGTACTTTGGAGTACTAAAGAACACCTCTTGTGCATAAGAGGGGCGGCTAGTGGTCAGAACATTGCGCTGGCAATTTGAAGACCCGGGTTCGAGTCCGGTCGAGCAAGTTTTCTTCCTGGAGTTAACATCAGTGCTGACTCCACTCTCCCCAAAAGTCTTTCGGATGAGACTTTAAACCGAGGCCCCGTGTGCGAACGCACGCAGAACATCTTGCGCACACGTTAAATCCTGTTCCGCTTTTCGTAAGAGTAGGCAATCGTGTGCCGGTGGGAACAGATGACAATATTTACAAAACTGCATGCACACGGGGACCGGATGAAAAAAAAGCACATGATTGCTTATTCTGTTATCCTCGATATAAAAGAATAAATAAATAAAATAAATAAATAAATAAATAAAGACAGTTTAGACCTAACAAGGGCAATGGAAAGATGAATTAAGCTCTGAGAGTCCATTCCCCATGGTAGTCTGCTTATGACCTTTAAAAGATTTAAACTCTTCTTGGCCTTGGTAAGGATATGATCAATATGATTATTCCATGTTAATTTTGGTGTAATATAAAAGCCTAGAAATTTGATCATTTGTGTATACTCATTTAGTTTTCCTTGTAATTTAAATATTGGAAAGGACTGTTTGGAACACTTCCAGAATCAAATAGCATCATCTTTGTTTTTTCTGACGAAAGAGACAGCCCATTTCTCATCATGAAGTTTCCAAGTCTGTCCAACTCAGTTTGATATAATCTTCTGAGATAGTTTTGAGCTCTTTGTGGAGTTGATTTTTTCAATGTGTTGTTTAACCACATGCAGATGTCATCGGCATATTGAACCAAAAACACATTACTTGACAGAGCTTTAGGAAGGTCATATATAAGTATATTGAATAATATTGGAGCTATAATTATCCCTGAGGTATACCCATTTCAGTATTGTGGGAAGAAATAACTTGAACCTATTCTCGTTTGAATGGTTCTCTCTGCTAAAAAAGATTTTACATAATTGTACAGATTACCAGACAAAACAATTGATTATAATTTAAATAAAGACACTTGTGCCAGACTTGATGATATATATGTGTGTGTGTGTGTATTTTTTTTTTATTTTATTTGTTTTTTTTTATATCGAGGATAACAGAATACAATGCATGTGCTTTTTTCATCCGTCCCCGTGTTTGCAATGCATTTTTGTAAATATTGTCATCATGGTGTGAAGTTGTGGTGTGGTGTATGTGTGTGTGTGTGTGTGTGTGTGTGTGTGTGTGTGTGTGTGTGTCTATCAGTGGTTGTGTGTGCGTGCGTGCGTGCGTGTGCATGTGCGTGCTTGTGTGTATGCGCGTGCGTGCACGCGTTTTTATGCAATTTGCTTACGTTTTTTTTTCTAAATGAAAGATTGCATGGCGTGTGACCATAGGCGTGAAGATCTAATAAAGGGAAATAAATACCTCCTTGCTAACCACCTGACCATTAACACAGTTCTTTCCCTTACACCATTACTGACTCTTTCGCACTCGACCGACTTTTCTCGAGGACAGTGATCAATGCTAGGTTACACTGTGACAAAATCTGTCAACATAAAACAAAGGAAAGAAAAAAGGGTTCCGATAAAAAGATATATACACGTGCATTTTAACAATGACATATTTACACTTACAGTGACAGTGCTATGCAGTTAAGTTCTGTATACATAATGTGTGTGTACATGTTTTGATATGTATACATGTTTGTGTACAAGTTTAGACCGGTATATATGTTGGTATACAAGCTTAGATCGGTATACATGTTTGTGTACAAGTTTAGATCGGTATACATGTTTTGTGTAACAACATTCACATCGGTATACATAATGTTTGTATACAAGCTTAGATCGGTTTACATGTTTGTGTACAAGTTTAGATCGTATAAATGTTTGTGTACAGTTTACATCTGTATACATAATGTTTGTGTACATGTTCATAATCTGTATACATAATGTTTGTGTACACGTTTCATATCTGTATACAATGTTTGTGTACATGTTTAACATCTGTATACATAATGTTTGTGTACATGTTTACATCGTATACATAATGTTTGTGTACATGTTTACATCTTATACATGTTTGGCTACATGTTGTACATCTGTATACATATGTTTGTGTACATGTTTACATCTGTATACATAATGTTATGTGTACATGTTGACATCTGTATACATAATGTTGTGTACATGTTTACATCTGTATGCATGTTTGTGTACATGTTTACATCTGTATACATAATGTTTGTGTACATGTTTACATCTGTATACATAATGTTTGTGTACATGTTTACATACTGTAGTACATTAATGTTTGTGTACATGTTTACATTGTATACATAATGTTTGTGTACATGTTTTACGTAAGTCTGTTTATACATAATTGTTTGTGTACATGTTTACATCTGTATACATAATGTTTGTACATGTTTACTCTGTATACATAATGTTTTGTACAGTTAATCTGTATACATAATGTTTGTGTACATGTTTACATCTGTATACATAATGTTTGTGTACATGACTTGTATACAAGTTTCACATGTTTACATCTGTATACATGTTTATGCACACGTTTGGATGGTATATATGTGTGTACACGTTTAGATATGCATACATACTATTTGTGTACAGGTTGATCTCTGTATGTATAATGTTTGGATACACGTTTACATCTGTATACATAATGTATATGCACACGTTTGGATGACATTTGTAACTTTGTGTACAACTACAAGCTGAGATATGCATATGCTCCATGGCTGTACTACAGAGATAGTTCCTTTATATGTGTCTCTATGACTGAAAACTGTGTATTCCTTCCCTTCTTTTTTTTTTTTTTTACCTGTTCTCTTTGACAATATGCACGTTAAAGAACGCACGGCTGTCATCTGTAGCACGGACCTGTACTTTACCTCGGCATCCGACAAGCAACTGACCTGTGACATAGTCTACAGATATCACTACCACAGATTCACAGAACAAGCTGCGTCCTCGTTTCTGAACAAGATATATCTGAAAATAGTTGCACAGTTATTTTCCGTCAGTCAAAAATTTTACAAAATGACAGCCCCAGTATGGCTGTGTGGTGCAAGGCTATACACAACGTCATTGGATCTGGATGGATTGATTGGATCAAGATCTGCACTGAGATTTGCCACAAGGCTGTAGGAACGGGATCGGCATTTTCTCTGCTGGTATGTAACGCTTTAAGTTATTTATGACTGAAAATGACCCCCCCCCAACTACAGCAATTTTTCGTCACTAACTTCGTTTAAAACATTAATGCAAGATGGGACGTCTGCCAGTGCTACTTTCTTTTTATATCTTTTTCTTTATTCTTTTACATCGAGGATCATGGAATAAGCACTCATGTGCTTATCCAGTCCTCGTGTGTATGCAGTTCTGTAAATCTTATCTGATCCCAACGGCACACAATGGCCTGCTCTTGCGAAAGGCGGAACAGGCTGTAACGTGTGGACAAGATGTTCTGCGTGCGTTCGCACATGGGGCCTGGTTTACAGTCTCATCCGAAGACTTTTGGGGAAGTGGAGTCAGCACTGATGTTAACTCCAGGGGAAAAATCCCCTCGATTGGGAATCGAAACCGGTGCTAATGTTGTCACACCCACTGTTACACATGTCTGCAGTATGCACGTCTCTGTCTGTCTGTCTGTTTGGGAAGTAGATGAATGTCTATACATAATGAATGTATGTAACTCTGATACAAATGTCTAACATAACAGTACCCTCTGTGAATGTCTTCACTTGTACAATCGTTCCCTCTGCTCAGCTGCAGATACCTTATCCTTATACAACTTTTCATGGTTTAATTACTCCTTTATTTACACACAGAAAATCTTCATATTCGATGGAATTATGTACAGATATATATAACAAAGTCATAAAAGTTGAGCTGGATAGAGTTAAAACTGACAGAGTTATGATAATTTAAAGAAGAGTCTGGGTAATTTTTCACCCACAGGCTCTGGCGAAGGTTAACAATACTGACATTCAACCTTCTACCTTCAGACGCTCTTTCCATATTTCTGGTCTGTCGATCTGGAAATGATCTCCTTCTCTCCTTTCGGCAAAAGCCTACTTATGACACTTTAAATTCCAACCTCAAGACATACTTATCTCAAACTGTAGATTTTGGCCTATTGTTTCAATCACCTTCTCTCCCTGCCTTCAACATCTGAAACTACCTTCACAATGCGAAAGCGTATATAACCTTTAAAGTGTGTGGGCGCGCGCGCGCGCGTGTGTGTGATTGTGTGTGTGATTGTGTGTGTGTGTGTGTGTGTGTGTGTGTGTGTGTGTGTGTGTGTGTGTGTGTGTGTGGTGGTGTGTGTCTTCCTTAACGTCTATCCACAAAAATTAATTTTAACAAATAATTTGGGGGGAGGGGGGGGCAAGGTGTGTGTTAGTTTGTTGGACAGGTAATGGGGATAAAAAAAAAATTATATATATATATATATATATATATATTTTTTAAAAAGATAATATAAAAAAAAATTTTATATTATTATAATTATTTTGTAGACAGTATAAGTCCAAAGCAAAATGATTGATGTTAAGGGTCTGGTTTATCTCACATTGTTGCTTCTTTTATATCACCAGTACACAAAACCAAGTTTAATGTGTGTGTGTGTGTGTGTGTGTGTGTGTGTTGTGTGTGTGTGTGTGTGTGTGGGGTGTGTGTGTGTGTTGTTGTTTGTTGTGTTGTTGTTGTTGTCTCCAATTTAACATATGTTCACTCTAAGTGATATTAGACGAGAAAAGTGGAAAGTGTAATGGAAGTTATTTAAGTGAGTGGAAGGGGTGGAAAGAGAAAACGTCATAAGATAGCATTAATGGTGGTATTTTTGTAGGCTTAAAAAAAAGTGATAACAATAATACTCTTAAAAACAGGGGCAAAGATTTAAACTCAACAAAGTAGGAAATTTAACAATAATAATTTAACTACACTAAATATTCAAATGGGCTGTGCAATAAACATCCAACAATGGCAAAGGCTAACTTTGAATTATCAAAAACATTTTCTAGAGACTGCTCAGAAAATGCAGGCAAAAATGGTTTTACAACGGGGCACTCAAATATGATATGAGTGTTTGAAATATGATCTCCACATAGACATCTGACATTTTTGCAAAATTTAGTAAGGAATGCATTTAATTTCACTCTAAAAATATAATGAACTTACCCTTCTTACAGTTAGAAAACTTAAATCTTTGTGAAAAGGAGCCATATAACAAGAAATATGGGCAGTAGTCAGACGACTCTTTAAAGACGGGTCCTTGAATTGACCAGATTCTTTTAACTTACCCCATAAATGCTTGCTCTAATATACGGTATTTCTCTTTTATAGATAAGGGAACATGCAGTTCTATCAATCCCATTTCAGGTCTTGTCCCCTTTTTTGCAACTCTGTCAGCCCACTCGTTTGAAAAAATTCCAACGTGAGAAGGTATCCAACAAAATGAAACAGGGATACCTCTTACACTTAGGTGTATGACATGATTCATTTAAAAAATAATTGTGGAGACTTTCTTAAAATTTGGAAATTTCATAGCATACAATACCGACTTCGAGTCAACACAAAGTAAGATCTGGAAGAAAAAACATGGAACATCAAGAATATAGTTAAGAGCCATAAGAATCGCAATAAGTTCAGCTGTAAATATTGAACGATGTTTACCAAGCGAGTACGACTTTTCTATTTTAAGTGCGGGTATGACAAATGCAGAGCCTGTGTCATGATTTTCTAAAACTGATCCATCTGTGTAAACTTTTTAAGTAGTCAGAGTACTTATTTTCAATATGGGACTGGGCATCTGCAGCCATGACGTTTTTATTTTCTTTCTTTTTTTTTCATTAGTATATTCTATATCAAAACATGCTTTATTCATCTCCCATGATGGACATGGTAGCACTTCTTTTTGTGTTTCTAAGTCATATTGATTAAGTTCAGATTTTTAAAAAAATGTCTGACACATAAGTGCCAATAGGCTTTAAACATGAAATATGTTTCGCCCTTTTTGGAAAATTCGTTTCTGCTTGAACCTTTAATTCACTTATGGATGCATGGAATGGTAACCCAAATGAAGTTTGTATGCCTTACAATCTATACTTTGGGTTTTTTTAAGTAAGTAATTGGGAGCACTGAAAAGACTTCTTGGCCATATGACAATTTGGAAAGTACAAGTGACATAGACAAGCATTTTAGAATGAAGATATCTTGTCCCCAGGATTGTATGCTAACCATTTAAGAAGATTAATGCATTTCCTGCCTTTGTTATAATGTATTCAATATGAGCATTCCAAGTTAATTTTGATGTAAGCTGAATGCCTAAACATTTAACAGTATTTTTATACTGAATTGGCTCCCTCATAATCCTAAACTGTGGCAATGTCTCTGGATTGTTGCCATTGTTAAAAAGTATAATGTGCGTTTTTTCTGTGGACAATGTGAGACCATTTTCAAAAATATATTTATGGAAATTATCTAGCTCTTTTTTATATACTTTTTGGTATAATTTATCATCCTCTTTGTTTTTAGTGCGCTTCATAGTGACATTCATCCACATACATATATTGTCAGAATATTGCACTAGGACAACATCTTTTGACAGTTTTGTGGGTAAATCATATAACATATATTAAACAGAAAGGGGGCTATTACAGAACCCTGTGTAAAACCCACATGCAATGACCTAAAGTTGGAATATGCATTCCCTACTCTTACTTGCATATTTCTGTTGCATAAAATGTTTGTGTATATTTTAGTAAAAATGCCCGGAAAAGCCAATAGTTTTCAGTTTATGCAGTAATTTAGCATGCCAAACTTGGTCAAAGGCATTTCTTACATCAAAAAATGTTGCAAGAAGATTTTTTCTTTTTTTGCAAATTGTAGCTTGACTTGAGTTGTTAGTTTAACTAAATTATCGATTGCAGATCTACCTTTTTGAAAGCCTGCTTGATTGACAGGAACAACCTTAGTTTTCTGACAATAATACACAAGCCTCCTAAAGAATTATTTTCTCCATAAGCTTACCAATGTTAGAAGTTAGTGCTATGGGCCTGTAACTAGTTTTATCAGTTTAAGGCTTTCCTAGCTTGTGACTGGGAACAATAATAGACTGCTTCCAGTTCATTGGCATACACCTTCAGTTCAACTTTTTATGAAAAGTTTATGCATAAGAAGAATGAAATTTTCTGGTAACTGTTTAAGCATATCATTAGATATGTCATCTAAATCCAACAGACGTTTTCTTATTAGGAAGAGAAAACAATAGTCTTTTACTTTATTGATTGTTATTTGGGCATTGATGCACTCAGTATTATTAGAACTTGGGTCTTTATATTCTTCTTTGATCTCTTCAACTTTTCTATATTAGCGCTTTTAGGGGAGAGAAAACCCTTTAATACGTATGGACTCTGGTGTCTTATCCTTAAAAAATGTTTTGTACATTAAACGTTTCCTGGTCACTGCTTCCTCGCAGGCAGGAGTCCACCAAATATTTCCTGAACACTTTCTTGATTTTGATGATTTAATAGTTGGGATTGATAGGTAAGCAGCTTGAATGATGGCATTAGTAAAGACAGAATAAAATTGGTCTATGTTTTCAGAATCCAAGCTGTTTGTATTGTAGGCAGCAAGGATACTTTTTAAACTTTTCCCGATTGGCTACTTTATAGTTAAATTTTGGGAGTTATACTCTTTTTCAGATGTTAATCAGGGGACTGACATTTCATTAAAAGTAATGGTAATAGGTAGATGATCACTTCCCAATGTATCTTCATGTATTGCCCATGAACATTCAGGAGCAAGAGCAGAAGATATTAAAGATAGATCTAATGCTGATGCTTTGTGAGTAGAAATGTGGGGTATTCTAGTGACACTTTCATCATTTAGTAGGCACAGGCAAGAGTCTGTTATGTTTTCTAAAAAGGTCGCATGAGCATTGAAATCCCCTGCTACCAGCCACTTCTGATTGTCTTGTATTGAGTGCAGCCATTCTATATTAAAGTCATTAGCTCCCTGAAACAAATATACAGAAACAATGTTTATGACCAAATGGTCTGTAAACTTAACATGTGCAGCACACGAGTACATATTACTGGGCATATGTGAACAGCATGCACTATAATCTATTCCTTCTTGATGTATATTGCTGTATTGATTTTACTAACAGCATCAACCTTTCATGAATAGGTGGGTAATAATAATCTGAAGTTTGTGTAGTTTAAATTTCTTTACATTGAGAGACTGTAGGATGAGAACTTGGTAACTGTTACTAGAAAGATGCTGAACTAAGTATGGCAGATTCGTGGAGATAGATCTAGCATTCCACTGCATAGCTTTAACCATTGGTGGGTTACTTGAAGACATGATACACAAAGCCCTTGTCAATAGATAAATCAAAACACAAATCAAAATAATTAATTGGAGATAACCACTTATGAGTGTTATCTTGATTAAAAGAGTCAAAGTAAACAGATAAAAGTTCAGTCAAATCAATTAAAACTATTTTAAAACATACAAACAAAAAACAAATAATTCTGGATCACGTAGAACAGCTGCTGTGGAGATCAGAAATCACAGTGTCCATTACTGTACTAGATCTACAGCTGGTGCAAAGCAAAGACATACAAAATGTCACCATTTAAATTTTTTCAACAACAGGAAGTTATAGGGAACATGTTGTCTCCACCCAGGGCAGTCCTGCTAGTAGGCATACTGATACTGTCCCTGGCTATACACTGGCTGATGCAGTGGTCATCAAAGGCATAGTGTGGAACAGGATGAAGGTTCATGGATGATAGCATCGTCTTGGTCTTCTTCTGGCTGTTTGCCAAAACAAAGCATGAACATGCCTGCCACTGTTTCTAGCCAGTATACTGGAGCCTTTTGCATTGGGATGAATGGTAACTTTGAAGTGATGATGAGTGTACATGTTTTCATGGGATACAAATGACAGTTGTTAAGATGATATAATTCAGAACAAGACATAGCATTGAAAAGTTCTTTTTTCATTTGAAGACTAGGGTTTTTCAAGGGGACAACCTTGCTAATTACAACTTTTGTCTCAGGAAAAGAGGTCAAAAAGTGCTTCACATTTTTATCAAAGTGTTTACTGGCTTCCTTGTGATCTGACTTTTTCAGGTCATATGTCCTGCAATGAATAAATACATCGTCTGTTTGTTTTCTTTTATATTGGAGGATTTGCTTATGATCTGAGGAATGTCACTGATTTCATGTGACTTTCCTTTGTCCACTCTTAATCCCTAAGACTGTCCAAGACGTTTGGTGTTAACGCCATTAAAAGAAATTCTGAAGGAGGATGACAGTAATTTTTTCTTTCTTTCAGTAGATTATAGTCCTTTTTCCCGCAGAAGCTGATATCAAGGACTTGCAGCCTCAAGCCAGAAAGTCCGAGGTCCCATGCTCGGCAAAATTCTCTCCCACCTCACCAAAAATGTTACAATTTTGTTGAAATTGAAAATTGTACAATTTGTTTTAAATTGATGAAGTCAACAATTGATGACACTGAGCAGATAAGAGTTTCTGTCTTTGTAGTACATGCCGTGACGTCAGATGGTTTTTTTGCGTCAAAGTCTTGTTCGTTCCTGGTCTCAGAAGTTTTCTTTTTTTGGTCTAGCCTGCTGCATTCAATTATTACTGACCTCTTGGGCCTAGAGGATAGGCCTACCTGACTCCCTCAAAACTGTGGAAGCCGTCTGCCCTCAATGGCGCCAGGGTAGGTGGCTGGTGGCAGCGATGGGAGGCTGATGGGAGGCCGAGGCCGATGGCTGTTCTGTCTTGGGTTGCTGCTGTTCTGTCTGGGGTGCTGTTGTCGCCCACGGAGATTTCTTGTGAGCCAAATTGCCGGTGCTGCCAACAGCGGGGTTCTGGTCTGCCACAGTCTTTTCCCAGGTTGTAACTTTTTCTACCAGCAGCAGAAACAGTGGCCTTCAAATTAGAATAACGGCATCCTGCTCGCTGCAAACCTAATCGAGGGGCCGTGTCAATGGCAACATTATCCATGAAGAAGGCCATGCCCTTGAAGCAGCTTTTTTTGTTAGATTTTTGGGGCTGAAGAACATTGGTCACTGCCTTCTCCGTGACCATTGTCTGCCCCTGCACTTGAGGGGTAGCAGGATGTTGATCTGGTCGTCTTGTTTTCATCCTTTTGGTATTCTTTGCATTTGCACTGAGCTGCTCAATTCAGGAGCTGCTTAGTGTCGCCATGTTGATGACATCATCTTTTGTGTGTGTTTAGCGGCAACCCAAAGCGAGCTCAGCTAGGCGTGCTTTAGTTCTTGGAGTGAGACATCCCTTGTCTGCTACATTGAAAAATGTGACGCTCCACCACGAAATGAATGGCTTAGCACATAATCCACTTTTCCACTAGGAGCCATTAAAGGCAGGTGGGGGTGAAGTTGTCGATTTTGAGATTTTCATTGATTACAAAACTATAACACTTATTCTACCTGAGGTAAAAATATTCAGGCATAATTTTGTTTCCTTTTGCCCTTTAAACGTGCTTTAAAAATAGCGAAGCCCCTCATTCTGACCACCTATTACTATGCTTAGTTTGTCAATTTCTCATTTTAAACATTTCCTGCAGTCTACCATTTCAATTGTGATAACTTTTGATAAAATTGTCTGATCTTCAATCTGCTTTTTGTATTGTATAGCAATTTCATTGCAAAATATAACGTGTCAATACCTAAAAATTGACCTCTGGTGCAATGCGAACTCTTTATGTGGTGGAGCGTCACAAATAGAGTGAAAGGGCCTGTGCCAGTGAGAAAATCCTTCGTAATAATTGTCATCTACGGCCAAAATGCCGCCGTTTTCAAAACACACGACAGCGCGGGGTCTGTATGTGGTGCTCGCACGCGCACGCCACGTTTTGTGTGTGTGTGTGTGTGTGTGCGCGCGCGCACGCGCGCGTGTATGTGGTGTGTGTGTGTTGTTGTGTGGTGCGTGCGTGAGTGTGTGTGTGTGTGTGTGTGTGTGGGGTGTGTGTGTGTGTGTGTGTGTGTGTGCGCGTGCGTGCGTAAAGTCAAAGTGTATGTGTGGTGTGTTTATTTATTTATTCTTTTATATCGAGGAAAAAGGGAAATAAGCAATCATATGCTTTTTTACATCCAGTCGCCCGTGTGTATGCAGTTTTTTTAAATGCCACCTGTTCCCACAGGCCACAGGATGGCCTACTCTTACGAAAAGTGGGAAAAGGATTTATTGTGTGTGCAAGATGTTCTGCGTGCGTTGGCACACTGGGCCTCGTTTGTAGTCTCAGCGAAAGACTTTTGGGGGGAACAGAGTCAGCACTGATGTTAACTCCCGAGAAAAAATCCCCTCGACCGGGAATTGAACCCCGCTCAAATTGCAAGCGCAATGTTCTGACCACTAGGCTATCCCGTTTCCCCCCCTGTGTGTGTGTGTGTGTGTGTGTGTGTGTGTGTGTGTGTGTGGTGTGTGTGTGTGTGTTGTGTGTGGAAGGAGGGGGGTCTGTTTATCTGTCTGTGTGTACGAATGGTCATGTCCTCTGACAAGGTTGTTCCCACCAGGCCTCTATCAATATTTCTTTATTATTTATCTGTGAGTGTTTTATTTATGTATTCTTTTTACATGTGTTGACTTATACACGCCATTGTAATGCAAACAACAACGCAATTTTTGAAAACAATAATCAACCACAGAGTTGGAGGTTCCTTCTATCACACGGTGCACAAAATCTTTGTAAATGGTGGCGTAAACAATTCCGTTTGTCACCCCCAGCACTTGCGCGCCACCTACTCTCTTTAAATCCTCCTGCCTGGCAATAAGTGCTCAATTCTTTTAACGTCTTTTCACAAATTGTGATATTAGAACGAAAATGAGGGAGAGAGAGACAGAGAAAGAGACAGAGGGGAAGGGTGTGTGAATATCAGGGGCAAGGGTGTAGTTGGTAATGTATGGAAAATGGAATTTCAGGGATCAATAGGGTCTACAGCCACCGCTGTAGTCTAGTGTTAGGGCGTTGACTCGTAATCTAAAGGTTGCGGTTTCGATCCCAGTTTCCCGGGCTAGGGCGTTGTCCCCTTGGAAAAGGCACTTTACGACTATTTTTCTCACCCCACCCAGGGAAAAAGGGGGAAACCCAACCTTGGTTGGGGTTAACCCTGCGATAGCCCTGCGTCCTAATCCAGGGGGGAAAGTCTATGACTCTCAGTCGCTTAACGCCACAAAAAACCGGATAAAGCACCGGCCTGATGACCTTAGGCTGGGGACAGATTTTAAAACTTTAACAATATGTCTACATGTGAATTGATAAAAAAAAAAACCTTATTGTTACTTACCTACTAAACTCCCAATGAGCAAAAGGAAAATCCCAGTTCTAACAAACCCTTTAACAAAAACAGTTTTTCCAACGAAAAAATGTGAGGTAATTTCACCTAAAGAAAAAAAGTCGCTAAGTAGCCTCCCCCCTCCACCCCCCCCGCCCCAAAAAAAAAGAAGAAAGCAACACCACCCAACAATAACAACAAATTAAAAAATCATTTTTTTAAAAAAAGCTACCCCCCCAAACCCCAACAACAACACAAAAAAGAAGAAAAAAAATCAAACAAAACCCAAAAAAACCCACCCAACCCCCCCAAAACAAGAAAAAAGAACCCCCAAACCAACAGCAACGAGAAGCCAATTATTATGAACATAAATCACCCCCCTCTCCCTTCCCCCAAGAAACAACCAAAATAAACAATGTGTGTGTGGTGTGTGTGTGTGTTGTGTGTGTGTGGGTGTGTGTTTTGTGTTTGAGGGGTTTGTGTGGTTGAACAACAAGACAACAATAATAGCAACCAACAGTAAAAACCAAAAAACAGGAGCGTCCCAGGGGAATTTAGAACATCAGAGAACTGTTGGCAATAAAAGACAATTACTCACTAACAGCTACAAAGGACTCTCTCTCTCTCCTCTCTCTCCTTGCCTCTCGCTCATCTCTCTCCTGGGATCTCCCTTAAAAGTAGGCGGGAAAGGGAAAAAAATTTTGCTGTGAGCCCAATTTGTTGAAAAATATATAATTTAACCAACCCAAGGGCCCGTTGTACGCCTGCCAACAGCTTTGGGAATGAGTTTGGATACCCTGCTACACAAAACAGCACCTGTCTTCCTGAAAGTCAGTGGAAGGGGGGACAGCACAGTCGTTGTGTTACACTGAAACCCCAGGCCAGCCAAAAACCCAACATGGCCATCTGAGTACCCCGTCGTCTCCCAGAGTACAGAAGCAAGCCCCCAAGTCAGGTGAACAGAGACAGAAGAGGGACAGAGGAAGAAGGAGGACAGCACAACAGCAGGCAGAACTGAAGGAAAGTGACGAACTTTCACAATGTTATTTGCCCACACCTCCTTCAAGCTTCCCTGTTTTCGACACAACCGCCTTTGGCCAACAACACACTGTCGCATTCTCGCACTGAAATTCGTCATCCGCCAAGTGCTCCAAAAGAGTCGGCAACGAAAAGCGTGCTGACGGATGCAACGTGACATGACCTTGCCCACGGTGAACATGGAAACTTCGGACTGTGACGACCCTCTGACGAAACTAAAGGCTGTGGAAACCCAAATCCCGATGCCGTCAAGAACTACGTGGCTGAACGGGGGACAAAACCTTGCAGCGGAGGCTTAGGACACAACGCAGGAACCAGGACTTTGTCGGTGTTCACCAGTAAACGCCCTCCAAAACACGATGGGTATGTGAAACTGATTTCTCGTGTTTCGTTTTTCAATGGACTGCTGCTGGTGACACCCCCCCCCCCCCGGATTTTTTTTTGGTTCAAAGAGAAGGACACCAGGCTGATGACCAGCGAGGAAAGACTTGTCCTACCAAAAAACTGGGAAACTGTGGTCCCCTGCTGACCCGGGAGAAACTGAAGGATCGGATCAGTGCCCGGGCTTGAAAGTGATGCGTGTGATTGTGGAATCCCGTTCGCCCCCTTGCCGATAATCCCTGTGTTGTTGGTTTTATGTGGGGTGTGTTGTGTTGTGTGTGTGGGGTTGTGTGTGTGTGTGTGTGTGGTGGGGTGTGTGTGTGTGTGTGTGTGGTGCGCGTGTGTGTGTGTAGGGGTGTGCGTGGGGGTAGGTGTGTAAAGTTGTGTGTGTAAGGTGTGTGTGCTGCGTGCCCTGCGTTTTCGTGTTGTGTGTGGGGGTGTGTGTGGGGTTTTGTGTGGTGTGTTGTGTGTGTGTGAAAGGGGTGTGCGGTGCTACATGATATGTATGTTTTGAGTGTGTGGTGGGTGTGGTGTTGTGGGTGCGCGCGGGGGGCGTGTTTGTCGTGCGGGCGTGTGTGTGTGTGTGTTTGATGTGTGTGTGTGGGTGCGTGCGCGCCGCGCGGGGCGCCGCGTGTGTGTGTGTGTGTGTGTGTGTGTGCCCTGTGTGCATGGGGGTGTGTATGTTGGGAAAAGAGAGAGAGAATGTGGTGTGTGTGTGTGTGTTGTGTGGGGGTGTGTGTGTGTGTGTGTGTGTGTGTGTGTGAACTTTTGTGTGTGTTAAGAGAAAGTGGGGTGAGAGAGAAGAGATAGGAGAGAGCGAGAGAGAGAGGAAAGAGAGAGAGGGGAGAGAGAGAGAAAAAAGAGAGAGAGGATATCTTACGCCACAAAGCCACCTGGGTCATCACGAATTTATCACGTGTTAGTGTGTTAGGGTGCAAAGTTGCACAAGCCACCATTAACAGGAAAGATGAGACATTGCGACCTACATGTACCTGGTTTTCTTGTTGCAGGACCAGTTTGTGCAAGGATTTGACGCTGGATTTGTACAGTGTTGTGGAAATTCCTCCCCCGTACCAGTTCCGTTTTGTAAGGGCTGACCAAAGCTAATGAAAGAAGGTTCTAAATGTACCCTGTAACCATGTTGTGGATTCCAAATGCCATGATGACTTTTGGGCTCTAAGGCTTTAAAGTTCTCTGTATATGGTAATTATGTGTTTTGTGCCCTGTCCCCCTCCCGCTGTCCCCTATGTAATGGGCATCTCGCTCGACACAATAAACCTTTGTCATTGTCATTGTCATTGTCATTGTCTCTCTCTCTCCTCTCTCTCTCTCTCTCTCCATCTCTCTCCTCCTCTCTCTCTCTCCTCTCTCCTCTCTCTCTCCTCCGAGGAGATTTTTCTCCTGGAGTTAACATCAGTTCCAGAACTCCACTCTCCCCAAAAGTCCTTCGGATGAGACTTTAAAACCGATGCCCCGTGTGCGAACGCAACGCAGAACATCTTGCGCACGGGTTAATCCTTTTTCCGTTTTTCGTAAGAGCAGGCCATCGTGTGCCGTGGGAACAGATGACCATTTACAAAACTGCATACACACCGGGAACTGGATGTTAAAAAAGCACAAGAGTGCTTATTCCATTATCCTCGATATAAAAGAAATCAAATCAATCAAATCAAATCAAATCTCTCTGTGGTTCGGGAGTAAACACTCACCATGAATGCGCAGGGTCCATGATAAAATCTCGTCTGAAGCCGAACGTTGTCCTATCCAGGTATAGCTGTGGGCTGGGTTCCAGTCTCACAGATGACACGAAAAACAGAAAACCCCTCTGTCAAGACACATATAACGCACATTAAAAGAAGCCAGGCAGCAAGCATTTCTAATCAAATCTGTGTGGAAACACTGGCTACGACAGACCTCAAGATATCAGATCAACACAGACATCTAAATATCAGATCACAGACATCTAAATATCAGATCAGCACGCAGCTAAATATCAGATCAACACGCAGCTAAATTATCAGATCAACACAGACAGCTTAATATCAGTACAACACAGACAGCTATCAGATAAACACAGATAGCTAATTATCAGTACAACACAGATAGCTAAATATCAGATCAACACAAATCAAAATCAGATCAACACAGACAGAGCTGAACACAACACCAGCGGGTTTTTTCCTATAATACTGATGTCATCTGTTCATATCGGAAGGAATGGTCTACTTTCCCGAAAAGCAGAATGGGTTCTAACGTGTGCGCATGGCTAGCCAATACTGTCCTACAGGGAAAAGTACAAATTCACACACTTGTTCACAAAAGATTAACAGATTTTTAAGTTCCCCCCCCCCCCCCCCCCCACACACCACACACACAGGGGGCAGGATAACTCAGTGGTCAGAGCACTATTTTATTTTTTATACCACTTTATGTCACAGCAGATTTCTCTGCGTGAAATTCGGGCTGCTCTCCCCGGGGAGAGCCCGTCGCCACAAGTGCACAAGTGCATGCGCCAACCCATTATTTTTTCCCCTCAGGGATGGTGTCTAAACACGACACCTATGTGCATGCTGGTTTAAAAAAAAAAAAAAAAATTGTCATCCGCTCCTACCGGCACACGATGGCCTGCTCTTCCGAAAGGGCTGAACGGGATTTTAGCGTGTGCGCAAGATGTTCTGCGTGCGTTCGCACACGGACCTAGATTTATAGTCTCATCCGAATGACTGACATTCAGTTCGTTTTTTTGTCAAACTGGGATGAAAGGGCGAGCTGGGTACGAACCCAGAAACTCGCGGTTTCACAATTAGCATGCGAAACGTCTTAAGCATCCTGCCAAACCGTCCTTTCCCCAAGTCAAGTTAAGCAACGTCAAGCGTGGTTACCAGTTGGATGGGTGACCGTTTTCCCGCCTACGCTTCAGTACAGTTTCCCCAGTTCACCCAGCTGTCAATGGGTACCTGCCCTCTTTAGGGTCAAGAAAGGTAAAGCAGTGAGGGAGCGGAGATGGGCGCCGCACTCGATTTGCTGGCCCTGGAGAAACTGAGGTCTCTGATGCCTCGCTCCCCTACGACCGCCTAGGTTATGGGACACCTTTACCTTTTACCTTTACCAACCTACCCTCCCCCCCCTCCAACCACACACACACACACACACACACACACACACACCACACACACGGTAGGGATGTATCTTGAAAGTAGGAACAGATAAAAGGCTGTAGCAATGGGCGGGAACGGGGTGGGGGTGGGGGGGAGGTGGTCATGCAGACACACACTTCGTCTCATTTCAAAGTGTTACTCACCCTTTTCCAGCACCAATAGGGATAAGGATTGTGTCGTTAGCAGCAGGTGTCATCTGCTAGATTTCCCCCTGGGGGAGAAAAAGTGGGGGAGGAGGGGGGAGCTGAGAGCATAACTAGCATCCCAACTTTCTGAAAAATCCGCGCTATAAATTCCTCTTTTCTGTCACTCTCTTTGTTTTTGCTTTGTTCCTTTTCTTCCTGTCAACCGTCTTCTCGTCTATTTTCTGTCTTCTTGGTCCATTCTCCTGCCTTTTTTTCTGGAAAGACTTAACAGATACAAAAAAAACACACCTCTCCTATGCCGAGGTCAGATGCGCTGAGCCTGACTTGTCAGGGGCTTAAAGGGCAGGGTGACGCATTTCGCATATATAACAGACAACAGTTGCTGGTGGAACGTTGAACAAAGAAGAAGAAGAAGAATGTGGAAGAATTCCGCCCTAAACAGCAACAGCAGCTAGATGTCCAAACTCAGCGCGAATCAGAGCAGTGACTGGTGAAGACAGCTGAGTTTTTTCGGAGCAATACCCCCCCCTGTCCCAGCCACTCCGCTATTCTTGTTTGTTGTGAACACGTTCTCACCTCAGGCAGCAGCAACTTCAGTTACCTGGCTCTAAAGTAGAGAGAGGTCCTTTCCTCTTTTTCTCCCCTCATTATCTTTCTTCTTAATCCGTGAGAGGGGTCTTACTGTTTGATGTTAAGTCGTTTTCAAGTGCTGTAGGGCTGACATAATTTCTGATTGTTCTTTTCAGTTGGTTTACAAGATCTTCTTCGTCCTTCTCTCTCTCTCTCTCTCTCTCTCTCTCTCTCTCTCTCTCTCTCTCTCTCTCTCTCTCTCTCTCTCTCTCTCTCTCTCTCTCTCCTCTCTCTCTCTCACATTTTTCTGTTTCTTACGTGCAATGTACAGTAGTTTGCTATCTTGTGTCAGATCCAATAACGAATATTCAGATTTTTTTTGACTGCCCTTTAGGGGTTCGACAAGGGTGTGTCTTGAGTCCTACTTTGTTTGGAATGTTTATTAATCAACTAACAAGTCATATGTCTGAGAAGGGAAAACATGGTGTACAACTGATACCAGGTGTTGTAGAGTTGTTCATTTTGCTTTTTCCAGATGATGTTGTTTTGTTGTCTTCTACTCCTGCAGGCCTGCAGAATCAGTTGAATATTCTCCAAAAATACAGATAAAACCAAAGTTATGGTCTTCAGAGTAAGGATGAGGAATGGTTTTTAGGATATAAAAAGTTAGAAGTTGTAAAAAAAAAATATTGTTATTCGGGGTATGTTTTTACGACAAAACTTTGTCATAGGCTGGGTACAGAACATTTGTGTGTAAAAGGGAAAAAAAGCACTAATAAGTTTAATTAGAGCATTAAAAAAAACAAAGATATTTCTTACCAGGTTCATTTTAAAGTTTTCGATGTAAAAATTAAGCCAATATTGCTATATGCATCTGAAGTATGGGGTGTAAATCGCTTAGAATATGTAGAAAAAATACATTTGATGGCTTGTAAATGTTTTCTGGGAGTTCCTGTTAAAAGGTTGCACTGTCACAGGCCAGAATGAATGTTCTTCCTTTAAATAATAATCTCAATAGATACAACAACAACAATCAAGATAAACACTGTTCTTTGTGCAAAAACGTTATTGAAGATGAATACCATCTCATATATATTTGTTCATTATAAACAGATTTACGAACCAGTTGAAAGATCTTCTTCATGTGCCTATGCCTTTTCTTCTTCAGGGACGTAGTAGTTCAGTGCAGCTAGCAACATTTTTATTCCGTGCTAAGAAGACAGACAGTGGCAGAGCTTATGTAAAGTAAGTAGATCTAGATCTAATAGTGAAACAGATGCGTTGTATCAAGTGTGTACCGTTGCTTTATGGTGAGACTTTGAACAAATTCGTTATATGCACGCACATCCATTCCCCCATCTCCCACTTCGTTTTGAATTGTGGCCCAAGGCTGATGTTCAATAAAAACATTTTCATTTCTCTCTCTCTCTCTCTCTCTCTCTCTCTCTCTCTCTCTCTCTCTCTCTCTCTCTCTCTCTCTCTCTCTCTCTCTCTCTCTCTCTCTCTCTCTCTCTAAGTTGTTTATTTCATTATGTTTCTTTGGTTGCTCTTTATCTATTAGCGCTTCTCTTTTCTTTTATAATCAAAATCATTTTATTGTGGCTTCTGATTTTCGTCTTCTGAAAGTGTGCATTTTTATTATCTTATTATGTACAATGTCCTTATTCCTTTATGTTGTTTGGTACTGCATATAGTTTTACTGTTTAGTATCTTTTTATCTTGATGTTTTCCCTGAAAAGGGCGGGGACTGGATGTAAAAAAGCACATGAGTGCTTATCTATTATCCTCTAATAAAAGAATTTTTGCCTTGTCTCTCTCTCCCCCCCCATTCTCTCTCTCTCTCTCTCCCCCCCCCCCTCCCATTCTCTCTCTCTCCCCCCATTCTCTCACTCTCTCTCTCTCTCTCTCTCTCTCTCTCTCTCTCTCTCTCTCTCTCTCTGTTTGTCTCTCTCTCTCACTTTGTGTGTGTGTGTGTGTGTGTGTGTGTGTGTGTGTGTGTGTGTGTGCGTGCGCGCGCGCGTGTGCGCGTGTGCGTGCTATTTATGTTTATCATTCCTTTTATGTCTTAATCTTTCAGTTTAGCTACCTTTTTTTTTTTTTTTTTTTTTTTGAAGATCTCTAGTTGCATTACACTTGTGACTCGAGGGTCTGGACTCGACCCCCCCATTGAGGCCCCGTTTTGTGGATTTTCCCCGGAGTTAACATCAGCACTGACTCCACTCCAAACCAATCCAATCCAATCATGGTGCTTATAGCCCCGCCGACCACATAGGCCATATCGGGGCTATCACCTCGTCACATTTTAAAACTCGTATTAAAAGTGTGCGACTATGTACAGTTTAAAACAGGTATAAAAACCAACTCAGCTGTCCTTGCTTGTATCGACGCCCGCAAGGATGAGACTATAAACCGAGGCACAGTTCGGTTCAAACGTATGTAGACCGTCTTTCAATAACCTTAAAAACCGTTCTCCCGTTTGAAAGAGCAGGCCATTTGTGCCGAGGATGCCTATAAAAATGACACTAAAAAAAACGTGGGCATTGGTGACGTGTTTAGACGTCATCCCGAAGTCGGAATGCGGCTACCTTAATGGTTGGCAAAAACGTTGTTGCTGTGTTCCCTGTAGTCTCTCTCTTGTTGGGAGATTGTTGCTGTGTTCCCTGTAGTCTCTCTCTTGTTGGGAGATTGTTGCTGTGTTCCCTGTAGTTTCTCTCTTGTTGGGAGATTGTTGCTGTGTTCCCTGTAGTTTCTCTCTTGTTGGGAGATTGTTGCTGTGTTCCCTATAGTCTCTCTCTTGTTGGGAGATTGTTGCTGTGTTCCCTGTAGTTTCTCTCTTGTTGGGAGATTGTTGCTGTGTTCCCTATAGTCTCTCTCTTGTTGGGAGATTGTTGCTGTGTTCCCTGTAGTTTCTCTCTTGTTGGGAGATTGTTGCTGTGTTCCCTATAGTCTCTCTCTTGTTGGGAGATTGTTGCTGTGTTCCCTATAGTCTCTGTCTTGTTGGGAGATTGTTGCTGTGTTCCCTGTAGTCTCTGTCTTGTTGGGAGATTGTTGCTGTGTTCCCTATAGTCTCTGTCTTGTTGGGAGATTGTTGCTGTGTTCCCTATAGTCTCTGTCTTGTTGGGAGATTGTTGCTGTGTTCCCTATAGTCTCTCTCTTGTTGGGAGATTGTTGCTGTGTTCCCTATAGTCTCTGTCTTGTTGGGAGATTGTTGCTGTGTTCCCTGTAGTCTCTCTCTTGTTGGGAGATTGTTGCTGTGTTCCCTATAGTCTCTGTCTTGTTGGGAGATTGTTGCTGTGTTCCCTATAGTCTCTCTCTTGTTGGGAGATTGTTGCTGTGTTCCCTATAGTCTTTCTCTTTGGAGATTGTTGCTGTGTTCCCTATAGTCTCTCTCTTGTTGGGAGATTGTTGCTGTGTTCCCTATAGTCTCTGTCTTGTTGGGAGATTGTTGCTGTGTTCCCTATAGTCTCTGTCTTGTTGGGAGATTGTTGCTGTGTTCCCTATAGTCTCTGTCTTGTTGGGAGATTGTTGCTGTGTTCCCTATAGTCTCTCTCTTGTTGGGAGATTGTTGCTGTGTTCCCTGTAGTCTCTGTCTTGTTGGGAGATTGTTGCTGTGTTCCCTATAGTCTCTCTCTTGTTGGGAGATTGTTGCTGTGTTCCCTATAGTCTCTGTCTTGTTGGGAGATTGTTGCTGTGTTCCCTATAGTCTCTCTCTTGTTGGGAGATTGTTGCTGTGTTCCCTATAGTCTTTCTCTTTGGAGATTGTTGCTGTGTTCCCTATAGTCTCTCTCTTGTTGGGAGATTGTTGCTGTGTTCCCTATAGTCTCTGTCTTGTTGGGAGATTGTTGCTGTGTTCCCTATAGTCTCTGTCTTGTTGGGAGATTGTTGCTGTGTTCCCTATAGTCTCTGTCTTGTTGGGAGATTGTTGCTGTGTTCCCTATAGTCTCTCTCTTGTTGGGAGATTGTTTGCTGTGTTCCCTGTAGTCTCTGTCTTGTTGGGAGATTGTTGCTGTGTTCCCTGTAGTCTCTCTCTTGTTGGGAGATTGTTGCTGTGTTCCCTATAGTCTCTGTCTTGTTGGGAGATTGTTGCTGTGTTCCCTATAGTCTCTCTCTTGTTGGGAGATTGTTGCTGTGTTCCCTATAGTCTTTCTCTTTGGAGATTGTTGCTGTGTTCCCTATAGTCTCTCTCTTGTTGGGAGATTGTTGCTGTGTTCCCTATAGTCTCTGTCTTGTTGGGAGATTGTTGCTGTGTTCCCTATAGTCTTTCTCTTTGGAGATTGTTGCTGTGTTCCCTATAGTCTCTGTCTTGTTGGGAGATTGTTGCTGTGTTCCCTATAGTCTCTCTCTTGTTGGGAGATTGTTGCTGTGTTCCCTATAGTCTTTCTCTTTGGAGATTGTTGCTGTGTTCCCTATAGTCTCTCTCTTGTTGGGAGATTGTTGCTGTGTTCCCTATAGTCTCTCTCTTGTTGGGAGATTGTTGCTGTGTTCCCTATAGTCTCTGTCTTGTTGGGAGATTGTTGCTGTGTTCCCTATAGTCTCTCTCTTGTTGGGAGATTGTTGCTGTGTTCCCTGTAGTCTCTGTCTTGTTGGGAGATTGTTGCTGTGTTCCCTGTAGTCTCTCTCTTGTTGGGAGATTGTTGCTGTGTTCCCTATAGTCTCTGTCTTGTTGGGAGATTGTTGCTGTGTTCCCTATAGTCTCTCTCTTGTTGGGAGGTTGTTGCTGTGTTCCCTATAGTCTTTCTCTTTGGAGATTGTTGCTGTGTTCCCTATAGTCTCTCTCTTGTTGGGAGATTGTTGCTGTGTTCCCTATAGTCTCTGTCTTGTTGGGAGATTGTTGCTGTGTTCCCTATAGTCTTTCTCTTTGGAGATTGTTGCTGTGTTCCCTATAGTCTCTGTCTTGTTGGGAGATTGTTGCTGTGTTCCCTATAGTCTCTCTCTTGTTGGGAGATTGTTGCTGTGTTCCCTATAGTCTTTCTCTTTGGAGATTGTTGCTGTGTTCCCTATAGTCTCTCTCTTGTTGGGAGATTGTTGCTGTGTTCCCTATAGTCTCTCTCTTGTTGGGAGATTGTTGCTGTGTTCCCTATAGTCTCTGTCTTGTTGGGAGATTGTTGCTGTGTTCCCTATAGTCTCTCTCTTGTTGGGAGATTGTTGCTGTGTTCCCTATAGTCTCTCTCTTGTTGGGAGATTGTTGCTGTGTTCCCTGTGTTATAAGGGTGATGGGTTTTTTTTTGGGGGAGGGTAAGGGAATGTTGTTAAGGCTGGGGTACTCAACTCAAGGAATAATTATGTCAGATAACGCAGGGGTGTTATGGCAACACAATTTATTTCATCTACCAAAACAACATACACCTGAAACAAACACGGAATTCACATAACAACTCCATCCATATTAAACTAGATACATAATTCATGAAAGTCACATACAAAAAAGGAAATTCCGTGGTCGAGCCCAATGTAAGAAATCCAAATTCCTTTTATCACACGCATACCAAGTTAGTCACAGGTAACCAATAGAGAGAATAAGTTGTAAATCAAGCAACCAAAGATAACAATTAACTAGGAAAAACCCTTTCCCTTCCTCAGTACTCTCAACTTACATTATCCTTATAATACCCATAGAACTTAGTCTATACGAAGATCTTTCACAACATTGGCTCTTATTATACTCCATGAATATCGTAGCACAAGGTAGAGAGAGAGAGTGAGACCCAGAGACAGAGACACAGAGAGGAAGGCAGGGACAGAACAGGTATAATCTGGAGTGTCACAAATGTCATATACAAAATTAACTTTTGACACAAATGACTGACCATACACATAGTCACGCTAATAAGCCAAGGCCTGCAATTATCTCAAGGACCAAGCTATGTGTTACCCTCACACAATAGACGAACTAGACCACCCTCAGTCTCTACTCTTAAGAGCCACCTATTCCAATTAAAAAATGCAATAGTAGTTTATCCCAACAGCTTAGTTAGTTCACATGATTTTACCTGTGATAAATGCAATCTATAAACTTCATCTCAGTATATGCATACATCAAATATTCGTTAGTTACTCATGAAAGTATACTTTTAACATCAACATCCACCTATAGAATAAATCCAAGATCACACAGTTAAATAGTAAAAGCCTATAATTTTAACCAACTCTTATGAGTAAAGCAACTAACTACACACTTTTGCTGAACCAGATCGGTAATTAAATTCAGCCAGTACACACAAATGAAATTCACTTATCAAATCAGCTTTTACCTTGATAAATCTCTATGACCAAAAGAGATTTGTTTCACTTATATATAAATTCCATGTATTATTATTATTATTATTATTATTATTATTATTATTATTATTATTATTATTATTATTATTATTTATTTTTATTATTATTATTATTATTATTTTATTTTTTATTTTAATTTATTTTATTTTATTTTATTATTATTATCATTATTATTATTATTACTTACAACTCAAGCACAAGAACAAAACTGCTGTTTTTCCTTCCAGGACATTCTTCAAGGCTCACCACAAAACAAACCCTGTTACTTGTTAATGATCATATAATCATCATATTATCATGATTATTACCATTTTCATGTTCATTTTTTAAAATCAATATCATTATCCAACTGCCTGAGTCGCCATCTTCATGACGTTGTGTGTGTGTGTGTGTGTGTGTGTGTGTGTGTGTGTGTGTGTGTGTGTGTGTGTGTGTGTGTGTGTGTGTGTGTGTGTGTGTGTTGTGTGTGTGTGTGTGTGTGTGTAGCTATAATGCTGATAGCAGTGATTTATTCTTAACCGTTTTGCTCGTGTAAACATCAGGTTTTTACATTTTGAATATCAGTTTTTGATACTCTTATAAACAAGATATTTTTTGAAGTCATGTAAATATCAGCTATTTATATGTTGTAAATATCAGCTTTTCCTATTCCTGTAAGCATCAGCTTTTTATATTTTTGTAAGTCTTAGTAATTCATATTGTTGTTAACATCAGCTTTTCGTATCTTAAATATCAGCTTTCTGCACTGTGAACATAATTTTTTTGTATTGTTGTAAACATCAGCTTTTTGTATTGTTATAAACATCAGCTTTGTGCATTTTAAACAATCAGCTTTTTGTATTGTTGTCAACATCAACTTTTTGTATTGTAAACATCAGCTTTTCACATGGCTGTAAACATCCAGTTTTTATAAATTGTTGTAAACATCAGCTTTTGTATTGTTTTTAAAACATTAAATTTTTTTTATTTTGTGGAAAACTTTAAAATTTTATTTTCTAAAAACATTAGCTTTTTGTACGGGGTTAAATACCAGTAATGTATATTTTTCAGGGTTCGGATAACGGGTTTATTGTCGCCGATTGAAAACCCGGAATACTAAAAAATTTCGAACAGCCGGTCCCCGGTACGATCTGTTCCGCCTGTGCCCGTTAGATTTCCGTCTCAAAAAAAAAGTTGAAGTGACGTTTTTGACAGTCTGCCCATGCCCCCTGTACTGTGTTTACGCACCTACCCCTTCCTCCACCAAAGATATCAATTTTTCAGTTCTTGCTCCCTCCCCTTCCCACGAACACCTTTGGGCGCCACCCTTTTTAACCCTAGCCCCAAAGAACAGCAAGCTTTACTGTAAAGAATAGAGCTCGCGCCTTCCGAATGCAGTAACTTCCTTCAAAAAAAAAAGGCCTAAATGGGGGCCAGTTTTTGTTTTTTTCTTTATTTTTTTTAAAAATTTTTATATCGAGGAAAAAATGGGAATAAGCATCCTGTGTTTTTAAATTTTTAAACTCCAGTTCCCGGGGGGGGGTTAGGGCGAGTTTTGTAAATGTCATCTTCCACCAGCACAAAAATGGCCTGCTCTTAAAAAAGAGAGAAGAGTAAAAACTAAATCTAAATTTGGAACGAAAGACCCGATGAGCTCTAAGCATAGAAACAAGAAAGAAAAAATAAAAGTCAAAAAACAAATTTATGTCATGCTAATGACATACTGACACGGGACAGTGACACGGCCCTAGAAAAAAATCTATTTCCTGCGTGCTTCCCCCCCAAAAAGCGAGGGGCCCAGGGGCCAGGGGTAGTCAAAGTCTGGAGATTGCCTTAAATTTAGATTTAGTTTTGTTTGCCCGAACAATACCCCCCCCCCCCAAACCCCCCTCACTGATTAGTTCGTTTTGGTCATGTAGGTCCCCGATTTATTTTTGGGACTGTTTTGGGGGGTTGGTCAAGATAATCTCTGAAAATGGCATACCGGTTTTAAAAATCATGGGGACCTGTATTGGTTTAAAAAAAGCTTTTTGTATTGGTTGAAGAACCTTTAATACTGCTACTGCCCATCACTTTTTGTATTGTTGTAAGTCCCCAAGAAAATTTATATTACGTTAACATTTTTTTGTTGCTGAAAAGTACCATTATATTGTTGTGAACATTAGCTTTTGATTGATGTAATTACAGTAGTTTAAAACATTTTTTAACAGCTTTCTATACTGCTGTAAGCCCAGTAATTCATATCGTTAACGTTCACTTTTTGTACTTTTTTAAAAAACCAAAACTTTTTTATCGTCATAAAGAGACTTTTTAAATTTTTTGTTTAGCATGATCTTTTTATATTTTGGGTAAAAGTTAATATTCTTGTAAACATCGTGGGTGAAACGCTTGCGCCCGGGCGCACACACACAACCAAAAAACACCCGCAGGCACGCACATTTATAATAAAACATTTTTTCCCAGTTATTCTTGTAATTAAGGATAAAGGTATAAACCATTAAAATGTGCTTCTTTTTTCATCCAGCCCCGTGTGTAAACAGTTTTATAAATAATTTTTGTTCCCCAAAACCCTCTGAAAAAACGATTACCTCCTCTTAACCCAATATAATATATATTATATATAAAAAATAAATATATATATATAAAATATATATATTAAATAATTATAAATTTATTATATAAAGTTTGGGATAAAGGAAAGGGCCCCTACAGCCCTCAAGATAAGCGAAACTAAATAGGAATAAAGATACCCGGGGTTCCCGGTTCCCGGGTTTTTCCCGGCTGAAAGTCATAGGCTGAGTCATAGGGGTGACGTCACGGCGGCCAATGATGGCCCGATGTGGGGGGTGGTGGGGGGGTTCTCGGCTGAGTCATAGGCGACGTCATAGGCGGCCCAGATGGGTGGTGGGGTTTTTCGCGAAAGTCATAGGCCCGACGTCACAGGCGGGGGGCCCGAAAAGGAAAAGGCCAGATTGTGGGGTGGGGTGGTTATCCCCGGGTGACGTCAAAGGCTGACGTCATAGGGGCCAGATGATGGCCAGATGGGTGGGGTGGTTTCTCGGTGACGTCATAGGTGAGTCTAGGGGGTCGATTTGGGAGTGTGGGGTGGTCCCGGCGTCGGTTTTATGTAAAAATAATTCATGGAATTTATATATAAGTGAACAAATCTCTTTTTGTTTTAAATCAGAGAAGAGAGGAGAGAGAGAGAGAGAGAAGAGAGAGAGAGGAAGAGAGAGACAGAGAAGAGACAGAGAGAGAGAGAAAAGAAGAGAGAGAGAAGAGAGAGAGAGGAGAGGTTGTGAATATAAAGGGATGAAAGAAAGGAAAGGGGGTCATTATGTTTGTGGGGAAAAAAAACCTGGTACCCCTTTTTTAAATTAAAAAAATTATTGAAAAAAAAGGGAAAGCAAGTAAAAAAAAAGAAAAAGAAAAGACAGACAGGGACAGCACATAAACGGTCAGACACTCAAACAGCAGAGAGACAGCCCTTTTTCTCTTTTTGGGACAAATTACTCCCCTTTTTTTTTTTTTAATGATTAGGTATGATAAAACCCGTCCCCCCTCTCTTTGTGTCCCCTGTTTCCGTTTTTTCTGTAAAAAACCGTCCTTTGATCTGTGGGTTCATCCTTTTTTTTTTTTCTGTCTATCCATCCCGTTTTGTTTTGTTGACTAGGGCTTGCTCTGTAACTGTGAATTTTTTTATAACAGAAATGTGGTCTGATTCGTCAAAAATGGACGGCTTTGTGGGAAAAAAAAATGTTTACCCCCCAGGAAAAATCAGGAAAAAGGGGTTTTTTTTTATTATTATTTTTTTTTTTTTAACCGCCATTTTTGGGCCGTGACACCAGGTGGGGGTGGGCGGGACAGAAGCCCCTCACCTACCCCCCGGGACCCAACGTGGAGGTTCAGAACACACGCTCACCGATAGCCGGACAATACAATGGACGAGTTCATTTACGAAAAAGCAAACAAAACATCTTCAAATACAAATGGGCAAGTGAGACACGTCAACACCACAAATCTGTCCAGCCTGGACTTTGTCTTTGGTGTAAAAAAAAAAAGGAAAAACAGGCCATCCTGTCTGATGGTAGGTGTTACAACAATGGTCTCTATCTCCGTACAGTGTGAAAACTCTGTTCACAGGAACCCACCATACCTCGCTGTCTAGGGTTTGGAGAGCACAGTGAGGTAGTTGTCCTTGATCAGATGGTTGATGTTTTATGTTGAGTCCTTTGCTACTGAGCTTGTTACCGTTCATGTCCGAAACAGGAACACTCTCCAGGAAGGGAAACAACATCTTTGCGTTTGTTGTACCACACTAAAAAGTTCTCGCAGAGCGTCGTCATGGAGCAATCTGATCCAACAACACCCTGCACAAAGATTGCAAATCAGACATTCAACTGAGATGTTCCGTATTGTTTTAAAGGACATATGAAAAGCTGAAGGAGGAGTGTAGCCGCAGCTTACGTCAATCGTTCCAGGTATGGTCAGCGGCGTATTCATCAAGGAACAACAGCCTTTTTGCTCTTTAGACACCAAAGGCAGCGTGAATATTTGGCATACGAGAAATACCAGGAGCCAAGCATCTTGTAATGTCTACAAACGTCAGCCTGGGTGATCGAAATGCACATGAACTCATTGGTTTTTTTTCACCGAAAGGTAAAGGGATTTTTTGGTTGATGGGTTACTTCTGTATACTTCTTTTTCTCTTGTCTTTCTTCATCTTCCTGTTTTTCCCTTTCAGCTTCTTTGTCTCATCCCTCTTCTATTGTCTTCATTTCTTGCACTTTATCAGCCAACCTCACACTTTTCGTCTTGAATCCTCTGGTGATAAGGACAAAACCACTTGAAAACAGGTAGGCGGCTTCTGCGACATGACAATTCTAAATATCCATATTTGCCGACTGTAAAGCCCCTCACAGGAAGCTGTTTGCAAGTATTGATCCAATTGACAGGACAAAGCCAGTATGCAAGCATTTACGATCCAATGACGAGGAAGCTGTTGCAAAAGTATTGATCCAATGACAGGAAACATGTTGCCAAGTAGTGATCCAATCGTACAAGGGAAGCTGTTTTGCAAGTATTGATCCAATAGACAGGAAGCTGTTGCAAGTATTGATCCATAGTTCGCGGGAGCCCTTGTCCACTAACAAGAGGCACTGTCTTTTTCCTCCTCACATCACACTTGCGAGCCATCTTCTTCCGTCAGCTCATCATAGCACCATCGCAAAACTGTTTCTCTTAATAGATGAACACGCTGTGTTTGCCATCTCCTGTAGATAGTCCATCATACAATAATGCAGCCTTGCGAGTCTCTATCTAAGTAACAAAACATAGCGTGTTGATTCTGTAACCAGGAATATTTGAACACAAGCTGCGACAGAACAGGGAATGTGTTTAGCCGTTCCACTCTATACTGGTTGTGGCTGAGTGGAGTAACGATCTCTTCTGTGTAAAAAGTATCGTGTGATGAGCCCGATAAGCAAGGATAGAAGACAATGGAAAAAGTAGAGGAAGCAATGCACATCAGACAGCAAAGAAGACTCAGCGCGTGAAAACAGCAGCTGGGGTTGGATCGCGTCTTATTAATTTAGGTTCATACTCTCTGCACACCACTAACCGTGCTCTGCTGGTCAACTCAGCCGCTACTCGGTCTACAACCCCGTCTACCTTAGTCTGGCAAAACCTGTATCTCCAGTCTCTGACTAGCACAAACGCCTAACCAACCCCTGAAATATAAGACCCTCCGCATGTGAACTGCACAAACATCACCGCGAGGCAGCAGCAAACTGATTTGGCCACGTTCAAACTTCTAAAATGGAGAAAATTCTGTGTATTCCTCTTATGAAGCTTCAGCACGTAATTATCTCGCGGCGTCCCGGCACAACAAAGCTACACTATTATAGCAAAATAAACTCAAGCGAAACACAAGCTTTAAAATGACATTAACGCACTGTACACCAAAAACTCTCTACAACTGCAGCTAAAGGTGATTAAAAGTCCTCTGATATACACATTTTTAAACAATTTACACAAAAACTTTCGATAATAAAACACTAGAAGAGTCCAGCAGAGGCTAATACATACATGTAATATAAAACGAAAGAATTATAACTCCACAAATTGCGCGTTATCTCCATATCACTATTAAATTAGCTACACAGTAGTCCCATTGAGCACTGAATATTAATATTAAACAGCGATGGAAATGTGTTTCCGCGATCTACTGCCTGCGCATTCAGCATGGCATCAGCCTCTGCTATAGGACAGCAGTGTCAGTAAGAATCGTAAGTATCGAAAGAAATGACGATCTCAGATAATACAAATGTATTATATTAACCATAATCCAACCTAATGTTCATTCATATAATCTAAAGACCCAAAATATACCATAAGATTCGATAATATCTTAATGTCTGCATTTTATAAAATTCAGGTTCAGAACGAGATTTTGAATTCGTTCAGAACAAAGAACAATCGTTAGGCTAAACATCGGTGTTTCCACAAACAGGTCGTTTACTTTAGCGATCTATTAAACTTAATTAAATTTATATTTCATTATCTAAATAAAGTTTATCACGACTCACCCGAAAAAAGAACGATTCTCAATCGCACAATACCAGTATATAAATTAACAGTCATTACTTATAAATTAGCCAACTTGCTTTTCGGCCAATCGTGAATCCAATGTTCTTATACGGATATGATGCAATAGGTCTGAAAAAACAAACTCATACGATGAAAAAGACGAATATCTTCACCGAGGTCGAGTTGAGTCCAGATCAAGATCAGTCCTTGCAACAATCATATCCATGAAATATTGAATACTATAATATGAATTTATTAAAGTTGCTTATTAAAGATTTTCTTCCTAAATCAGGGCTGAGTCCTTTGCTCGTAGTTCAACAATGCAAAGGTAGAGTTCTCTCTACATGCGAAACATCTAAAATTCATTACAATACCAACTAACACTCACCTCATCCCACGAACAATAAAATTAAAGAACAAAATGGAACACAAAATAACTAATTACTTAACATATTGAATCAAACAGATCAAAAAGATTCAATCATCTCACTTCACAAGAAAAATACAAATATATCTCCATAACAAACTATGAAACTGCTTTAAAATAGACAGGCAGTAAGGTCTTATATGTCTGACGCACACATACATTTATCTGTTTAAAATCGCTAAGTGACCGCAACTAGCTCTCACACGCCAGAGCAACACAAAACCCATCTGGGTTACATGTTTCATGAAGAGGCTGCGAATCCACGACGGACCTAGCGCCTTCCAGACGCTTGTAGTGTGTCAGGACCCTAAGGGGTAACTGGTAGATTCCACAGGCGGTAGGCGCCGTGTTGGATCTTGTCGCCCAATGCAAGTCCATGTTCATGCGAGTCGCAAACGACGAGGGCCTTATCCACAGCTTAACTGCATATTAGTGGCAGCAAAAGTCTACTAGCCACACTATCCAGTCTTTGTAACGTTGCAAAAATGATCATTGATACAAGAGGTGCATGGTGTGCGGGTGACAGAGTTCGCTGCGAGGGAGGGGGAGATGGGTAAGCGTTCTGATGAAGATGCAGAAGTGTTCATATTCAAAGACTTCCACTTGGTCTTGAACAATATGGACTCTAGCGGCCTGCGAGGTGAGACAGTCTTTGCAGGGTGATACCGGAGAAAATGGAGACCTGGTCCAGGCATTGGTGAGAATTTTGGGTGAGGGTTAGAAGAGGTCATGCATAGAATGCTCCTTGATGGAGAGCGAGGCAGCGAGAAAAAAGCACAAGTTGTCCCTGTTACGTGAAAAGAGCATGGTTCTGCATTTCCTGGTGATTGTTATGAGCAGAGCTTTGTTAGCTTTTTTATGATATAGCCAGGAAAGCAGTTGGTATCACAACAGCCTTCCACTGGGGTTGATCTACTAAGTGGCGTTCTACATAAACGCTTGTGACGTGACACCATACACAACCCACTTGGAATCGGTGGCTCGTTTTGTTTGGTCACTTCTAATACATCATCCTCTGTCATGACGTTGCCTGAATCACACGAGTGTCCTCTGGGTCTTCTGGCAGCAGACGAGGTTGGAGCATCACTCTGGCCATTGTTTTGACAGGCATGGTGAAATCTGGTATCGGTGAGTTCTCTCGGTTTTGTCAAATGATACGGTGACTGTAGTATTCACTGTAAATTTGGACCGCTGATCATCAAAAATGTTCCCTAGTAAACGAGTTCCATTCAGGGGGGTGACTGATGGGAGGGCCCACGTTGAATCGGGTAGGTGTGTCGCTGACGAACCGTGACGTCTGCGATTTCTTATACGCTTCATAAGAATCATGATGTTCTTCGTATAATGCATGGTGAACACCAGGTCTCTTCTCTTGTTCAGGTTCTTCTTAGCGATTCTCTTGTTCTTCTAACTACTTCTTGTTGCATCTTTCAAAGCAACTGCGTTTGTGCTGTTGTCTCCTCCTCCTCCCTCTTGTTGGTTTTCTGCCACTGGATGACAAGAGTGGATCTAATCCCCAAAGAGGGGTGTTTGGGGTCTTTTGCGTGACAGCAGTGTAGCTGAATGATTGTGCAGAGGCGTAATTGCGACCGTGTCTTGTTTTGTTGGTGAAGCTTCAAATCTTTCTCTTTTCGTGTAAAGGTGTTGTTGCAGATGAAACAGACGTCGAGATTCAGGCTGAAGGAATTGTCTTTTGGTGTCTATCCAAGTACCCTTTATCCTTAAATTTTTTTTGACATGTCAAACATTGAAACGCTTCTTACTCTTGATGTTGCGATCTTTTCATGCCGATTTCTGCTTGTTTTAAAAGTGGAATGTCCGGGCAGGACTCGACTAAAGAAAATTTTCATCGACGCCATCGCCACCACCACCCTTTGTACTGGAAAAACGCTAGAACTCTGCGACACATAAATCACAACAACACACACACACACACACTACCAACCACAACACAACACACACACAAAGCACACACACACACACAACACAACACACACACACACACAACACACGACAGAAACTTGTTTAGGGTTATAGGTACCACTAAAAATAAACAACATATATTAATCAGGAGACATCAAAAAAACCCACATAAAAAAAGCCTTGAAATATTTGTCTCACCACCCACACACACACACACACACACACTACACACACACACACACACACATCATCACACACACACAATCAGACAACACCACACACTTCATACAACACACACACACACACACACAAAAGCCTCACACATCCACACACACGACAAGCACAAAACCCACACACACACACACACAGCACACACAACCGCACGCACACACGCACGCACTACACACACAACAACGTAAACATTAGAATACAGCACTCACAAGATTCATAACTATATCCCAAGTGAACATATGTACAGTTTTCATACCTTTAAGTCCACACAGTCACACGCACTCAAAACCTTTCATCACACACATTTTCTAGTTACCCTGGTTCATCCTCTCCAAATCATGTCACATGTGCAAATACACTGCTGTCTCTTCCACTATGTTCACTATACAACTCAAGACCGTGCCCTCCCTCTCTGACTCTTTTCCTTGCTACTACCTTACGAGGTCTTATAATATTTAGCAGACTCTTTTGGCATGTCTTCCCACACGATACGTTTTAAAACACAACTTCAGGCCAAATGCACCCTTCGTAATGACACTATGTGACACTTCCTCAGTTTAACGTGGCTTTTGTTTTGACTTGCGCATATGTCCAGCTGTCAGAAAGCACTATGGGCCACATCTCCTCGGCCACACAACTCGATGCAGAGACATTGATAAGTGCAGGTGCCTAAGCATCCGTATCAACAAGTTTTCCATGTTTCATGGTTTTCCCCCCGCCCCCCCCCCCCCCTCTTAACCCTCCGCTTTGGTATTGCGATGATCAGACACTCCGCAGCTGTCTATGGGGCGACTTCAGCCCTATTCGTGTTGGTGGTCGTGTGGGCTGTTCCAAAAGTCGCTGCCGCACCGTCTCCAGGCACTCATCACGTTCAAGAATTGTCTGACTACGCGCTTGCTGTTGTTGCTCGACATTGGCCTCACAACCCCCACAGGATCTGCATGGATAGCAATGTCAACCTGGATGATCTGTATCACATGCTCAAGTCAAGTCTAGTCAAACTCTTGATTTCCAGATGGTCCACATTGATCGTAAGCCAGTGCAATTGCTTCTTTGTTTACACTCAAGCCATCCAGTTGTGGCTTTGCAGACTACACGGTCTTTGGAAACGCTCTGCAACTCTGCTGTTGCGCGGTACTGCTGGTTTCCAAGCGCTTACCGGACGTTTAACCAGCTGTTGAACACTGTCGCGGGGAGTAGTGAGGGACGTACCTCCTCGGCTTATTGAGATGGCCTACAACGCCCACCACTTTTGTGTTTTGAGGTGTTTTCTCCAATACAGACGGCGAGATGAATTTTAACAATACCAAAACACTACAGCTCCGTCGTATTTAACTGTAGCGTAAAGATTTTGTCCTAAAAAGGATAAAAGCATGCTCGAATTCTTCACGTAGTAGCTTGCTTCCAACCTGAAATGAAGTCCAACCATTAGTGCCTTTATCATTTTCTATACTCGACTGGCAACCACTTTACCTCGAATCTTCTATTTTAATACTCTTTCCGCTAGCTCGTCAGATAATCATGGCGGTTTATCACATTTACACTCGCCAATCACCACGCCACCTCCCCCCCTCCTCCTCCACCTGCCTCTCCTGCTCCTCTCGTTCCGCATACCTGCGTACCACTCCGCTGCAATCTAGACAGAACCCCCGGGAACCACCACAGCACCCCCATCTGGCCATCATCTGGCCGCCTATGACGTCAGCCTATGACACGTCAGCCTATGAAACGTCAGGCCGGGAACCCCGGGAACCACCGCCCCCCACCATATCTATCTATCTATATAGAAATAATATATATATATAATACTAGTATATACTAATATATAAATACATATATAAATAACAGATATATTGATATAATATATATATATAAGATACACAAAGTATATCAGTATAATATACTATTATATCTATATATCATAGTATATAATATATAACTATATAATAGTAATAATCTATATATATATACACCCTCCCTTTCTTGTCTTGTATGTATTAGCTTTTTTGTAAGTCTTATAGAACATCAAATTTTATCAATCACTTTAAGGTTTTTATAGTCTTAGTAAGCATAAGTTTTTGTGTTGGAGTCAACCAAATATCTAAAAATATAAAATAGATAAAACTGTTCAATCTTTAGTTGTTTGGTGAAACACTCGGTGGTTTTGTCCCCGCAGAGTCGTGGGTGTGAACCACATGAAGATTCGCAACAGCTTTCCTCCACTCCCCACAGGTCCTACCGAATCTTGCTCCACCACATGGCCTGTCCACTGCTCTGGTGTGTCTGCCCATCGTTTCCTCTGTCTGCCTCGTCGTCTCCTTTCCTGTACTGTTCCCTGTAGACAATCCTTGGCCATTCAGAGACGATGTTCGTTAAAATGAAAACCCTTTAAAAACGCCTTGCCAAATTTTTTTTTAACCGGCCTTTTTCAAAATTTTTGCGTGGGAAATTCTGGCTTCTCTCCCCGGGGAGAGCGCGTCGCCACAAGTGCAGCGCCTACCCATTATTATTTTCTTTTTTCTGTCTGCAACTGTATTTGCTTCCCCATCAGAGTGGCTTTTTCTACAGACTTTTACCAGGGACAACGCTCTTGTTGCTGTGGGTTCTTTTACGTGCGCTAAATAAGTATGTGTAACACTCGTGACCTCGGTTTATCGTCTCATCTGAAAGACTAGCGCCCTGACAATCATTCATGGTTAAATGGATGGGGAAAAGGTTTTTAACGCCATTAATAGAGAAAACCGAAATAAGCAAGGCTGCCGATACATCTGTGGTGGAATGAACTTAAATCTCATATTAGAAAAGAAAGAGCAGGTTACAACAAATTGAATTCCATCTTCAATTGACAATTTGCATAGTGGACACAACAAATCAACTTTGTGTATACGTC
>CM060342.1:3690807-3700807 GCA_030674155.1 Stramonita haemastoma | reverse complement strand
TATGTGCGTGTGTGCGCGTGCGTGCATGAGTGCGTGCCTACGTATGTGCGTGCGTGCGCGCTTGCGCGCGCGTGCGCGTGTGTGTGTGTGTTTTCATTATTCTTTCTTTCTTTATTATTTATTCTTTTATTTCGAGCATAATGGAATAAGCACTCATATGCTTTTTAACGTCCAGTCCCCGTGTGTATACAGTTTTCTAACGCTTGTTATCTGTTCTTACCGGCACACAATGGCCTATTCTTACGAAAAGCGGAACAGGATTTAACGACTGCCCAAGATGTTCTGTGTGCGTGCGCGCACGCGCGCGCGCGCGTATGTGTGTATGTCTGTCTGTGTCTGTGTCTGTGTGTTGTGTTGCATTGCATTGTGTTTTCTTATATTATAGTGTGTTGCGTTGTATTGTAATGTGTTTTACTGTACAGAATGATGTAGCTTAGTCTTGTTTTGCGCTTTGCTTTGTTTTGTTGTTTTCCCCGTTCCTCAACCAGAATTCCAAAGCTTACCAATGATGGGAGTTTTATGGTGCGACCGTTGTTGCCCCCCCCCCCCCCCCCCCACACCCCCACTCCAACACTCCCTATTTAGGTAGCCACCTTCCAACTACGGGAATGTTCTGTTTTGAATAGCGTATTGAGTATTTTCCCTGAGAAGAGGGAGACACCACAAAAAGAAACGCAGCATGCTCTTTTTTTTCCATGCCTGCAAGGTTGTCTGTTTTTCTCAGGTTTTTTTATATTTTTTTATAGGATTTTGTCAGGGACAACTGTCTTGTTACCCTAGGTTTTTTAACGTGCACTTAATGCATTCTGCACAAACGCCCTCGGAGGGACAACTTTCTTGTTGCCCTGGGTTCTTTAACGTGCACTTAATGCATTCTGCACAAACGCCCTCGGAGGGACAACTTTCTTGTTGCCCTAGGTTGTTTTACGTGCACTTAATTCACGCTGCACACATGCCCTCGGAGGGACAACTTTCTTGTTACCCTAGGTTTTTTTACGCGCACTTAATGCACGCTGCACACACGCCCTTGCTTTATTTTCACATTTGAAAATAGTAGTACCCAGACCACCCCCCAGATGAGACTAAAAAACAAACATACAAACAGAGATACAGACAGGCAGACAGACAGACAGACCCACAGACAGACACACAGGCATACTGATAGAGACAATGGTAAATAAAATAACAAAGTCCCAGAAAATCATGTAATAAATGTATTCCAAGTCTAACAGTTCTATCTCTCCTCACAGCTACTTCAAAACAGAGGGTGAAACTGGGGGAGAGTAAAAAAGAAAAAGAAACAAACATGTGTACAAACAGAAGAAAGAGCGAATGAATTCTTTAATTTTTAACCACTTTTAAGTCACGGCAGATTTCTCTGCCTGCAAATCTGGCTGCTCTGTCTCCCTGGGGAGAGCACGTCGCCACAAGAGCAGCGCCACCCATTATTTCTTTCTTTTTCTTTTTCCTATCAGAGTGGCTTTTTCTCTACAGAATGTTGCCAGGGATAACTCCCTTGTTTCTGTAGGTTCTTCTACATGCCCTAAAAAAGGTTGTGTAATACAGGCGGTTTATCATTTCATCTGAAAGACTAACACTCAGACCACTACCCACTATCTAATGAATGGGGGGGGGGGGGGGGAGGGAGAAATTTTGGGCCCAAACTGGATTGCACCACACATACTTCGACCTGGACTTTTCGCTTTCTAGGCAGGGGCCTTACCTCTAGACCACCGACCCACCTCTTCAACTTTCACCACCCTGTAGGTTTTTTTTTTATTTGAACTTTTGACAGTAAAAACTTTTATCGTGATTTGCACAGCAGTCAAAATCCAAAAACAAACATCTTCACACAACAAAAACAACAGGGGAAAGTGGGAACAATTCTATTTACAGCCAAAAACCAATTTTAAAAAACACTTGTTAAACATAGTATAGTGACATGTCACCAAAGATATTTTGCACAAATGTTACAAGCAATGCAAGGGTAGGAAAATAAGTCAAAAGTCCAGAGTAAGTTCAATCACACCCACACCCACCCCCTCTTAGTCCCCACCCAGGATTTGCCAGGATTAAATAATTCCCTACCCGGAATTCCAACCTGGGATTTGCCAGAATTTACACACAGTAGTTTTCCATCACGCAGTGACCTCCACCAACTGCTACCACGTGCCGAAGCTCTATCAGGCCACAGGTACAAAGCCTGCTGCAAGTCTGGAAGTAATTATAGCCGCTGGTATGTACTTAGAAGGAGGAAAAGGCAAGTGAGCTTGTGTGCCTGACCTGATTTTATGATGGAATGGGAAATCTAGGGGCAGTTTGTGTTCAGAGAATCTTAATGTTGTGTAGTGATGACGTCATCAGCATTAGTCCCTCTTACCTCCCTTAACTCCCCTCCCCCCCCCCCCCCCTCCACTCCCACGCCATTCATGAAAACAGCTAAGTGGTAAGAAACTGCATAGAGCATGGCAGCAGAGAGTCCTCAGAGGAGAAGCCCCCTTCAGACAAGTGTTTCGGGCCTTTAAATTAATCTTCCTTACACTCTAGGGAGGCCGGCCCACATCCAGTTCATGACTCTGGATGTCTCTCTGCTGCCCCTTCATGTATGTGATGAGTTCTGACTCGGATCCGAACCCATGATCTCTGGATATGCACACTTTTTTTTTGGGGGGGGGGAGGGGATTAACCACCTGTGATCAGCCATCCAAGTCCTGGATGAGCTTGGCACTGCTTAACCTTCAGTTAATTGGGTGAGCACTCTGCCAACTGAGCTGAGGGGCCTCTCAATATCATGGGGTCATCTAAGCCTTATGAAGTTCGATTTTGTTCCTCCTTGACCAGATCCAACATGAACATCTCTCGGCTGCTTCTGTCGTGGCTGATGGATAATTACTGGCTCAGGTTTTTAGATGGGGTGGTTGCTGCTGCCGCTGATGTCTGTCACTACTGATCCCATTCAGGAAGATTGGATTGACGCCAGAAGAAACCACCCATGAAAGAAACGAGCCACACCAACCCACTATGACGTCAGACATGAGCCACACCAACCCACTATGACGTAAGACATGAGCCACACCAACACACTATGACGTAAGAAATGAGCCACACCAACACACTATGACGTAAGATATGAGACACACCAACACACTATGACGTAAGAAATGAGCCACACCTACACACTATGACGCAAGAAATGAGCCACACCTACACACTATGACGTAAGAAATGAGCCACACCAACACACTATGACGTAAGAAATGAGCCACACCAATTCACTATGACGTAAGAAATGAGCCACACCAATTCACTATGACGTAAGAAATGAGCCATACCAATTCACTATGACGTAAGAAATGAGCCACACCAATTCACTATGACGTAAGACATGAGCCACACCTACACACTATGACGTAAGAAATGAGCCACACCAATTCACTATGACGTAAGAAATGAGCCACACCAATTCACTATGACGTAAGAAATGAGCCACACCAATTCACTATGACGTAAGAAATGAGCCACACCAATACACTAAGCATTACACGTGCTCTGCAGAAGATGACCTACAACATCTTTTACAGTCTGACGTCACCAAGGGTGTATGGCCTAAAATGTCAACAGATCTTTGTACCCTTGTATCCCAGGTCTTAACGTCAAAACTGGTCAACTTGTAGGATAGAGATAATTCTGAATCACCTTCTCATTATAAAAGGGGCATTCTCATTCATCCAGTCCTGAGAATATTGTCATAACAAGTGAAAAAGATAGAAGGTAGTGGGGAGCCTTGAAAAAAAGATGACCACCATGTTGACAGACAAGAACCCTGAAGAAACTGAGAAATCCTGGGAAAGGCCTGTGGTCTAATAACATATCCAAAGACTTTAAAGAATTGGGTTGGAAGTCAGTGAAGTGGGCACCCTTCCCACAACAATGGCCTAGTTGTCACTTCTCTGAAGAAAGATCTGCATATGCAGGCTTCTGCCTGATGATTTACAGTCTGCTCTCTATGCAGGCTTCTGCCTGATGATTTACAGTCTACTCTCTATGCAGGCTTCTGCCTGATGATTTACAGTCTACTCTCTATGCAGGCTTCTGCCTGATGACTTACAGTCTGCTCTCTATGCAGGCTTTTGCCTGATGATTTACAGTCTACTCTCTATGCAGGCTTTTGCCTGATGATTTTAAGTCTACTCTCTATGCAGGCTTCTGCCTGATGATTTTAAGTCTACTCTCTATGCAGGCTTCTTCCTGGTGACTTTAAGTCTACTCTCTATGCAGGCTTCTGCCTGACTCTCTACTCTCTATGCAGGCTTCTGCCTGATGACTCTACTCTCTATGCAGGCTTCTGCCTGACTCTCTACTCTCTATGCAGGCTTCTGCCTGACTCTCTACTCTCTATGCAGGCTTCTGCCTGACTCTCTAGTCTCTATGCAGGCTTCTGCCTGATGACTCTACTCTCTATTCAGGCTTCTGCCTGACTCTCTGCTCTCTATGCAGGCTTCTGCCTGATGACTCTACTCTCTATGCAGGCTTCTGCCTGACTCTCTAGTCTCTATGCAGGCTTCTGCCTGACTCTCGACTCTCTATGCAGGCTTCTGCCTGACTCTCTACTCTCTATGCAGGCTTCTGCCTGATGACTCTACTCTCTATGCAGGCTTCTGCCTGACTCTCTGCTCTCTATGCAGGCTTCTGCCTGATGACTCTACTCTCTATGCAGGCTTCTGCCTGACTCTCTACTCTCTATGCAGGCTTCTGCCTGACTCTCTACTCTCTATGCAGGCTTCTGCCTGACTCTCTGCTCTCTATGCAGGCTTCTGCCTGATGACTCTACTCTCTATGCAGGCTTCTGCCTGATGTTTTAGAGTCTACTCTCTATGCAGGTTTTTACCTGATGACTTAAGAGTCTGCTCTCCTTCACAGTTTTCACTTTCGTGTCCCCCTGAAGAGGGCAGGATTTTATCCATTGACAGCTGTGGGGTAATTTGTACTGATGCTATGGAGGGCCTACCGACGGTCACCCATCCACAAGGCAACTACGCTTAATGCTAAGGGCTTTGATTTGTCTGATTTACATGTGTGTGTGTGTGTGTGTGTGTGTGTGTGTGTGTGTGTGTGTGTGTGTGTGTGTGTGTGTGTGTGTGTGTGTGTGTGTGTGTGTGTGTGTGTGTGTGCGCGCGCGCTGTGTGTGTGTGTGTGAGTGTGTATTTTGTTTACTTATTCTTTTATTTCGAGGATAATGGTAAAAGCAATCATGTGCTTTTTTACATCCAGTCCCCGCATGTATGCAGTTTTGTCAATTTTGTCATCCATTCTCACCGGGCACAATGGCCTACTCTTCCAAATAGCGGAACGGGTTTTAACATGACTGTGTGCGAGATGATCTGCGTGCGTTCACATATGGTACCTAGGTTTATAGTCTCATTCGAAGGACTTTTGGGGCGAGTGGAGTCAGCACTGGCGTGTCTGCACAATGTAGGTGTGTGTGTGTGTGTGCGTGCGCGCGCGCGCGTGTGTGTATGTGTGTGTACGTGCGTGCGTGTGTGTATGTGTGTGTGTGCGCGCGCGCGCGTGTGTGTATGTGTGTGTACGTGCGTGCGTGTGTGTATGTGTGTGTGCGTGTGTGTGTATGTGTGTGTGTGCATGTGTGTGTGTGTGCGCGCGTGTGTATGTGTGTGTGTACGCGCGCGCGCGCGTGCGTGTGTGTGTGTGTGTGTATGTGTGTGTGTGCTGTTGGCATCCTTCAATGTTGGAAGGCTATTCGAAGAGTCGCGCTCTAGTTGTTAATTTCAGAGCTCAAAGCCTGGGGAAGTAAGTACTGAAGGCAAGCTGTTATCCATGCAGCAGACCCCTCCCCCCCTTTATTTTTTTCTTTCCTTTCTCTCTCCACGTCGGTGGAATGGTCCATTGGATAAGTAATCACCAATACACATGGTTCCAGTGCCATTGCAGGAGTTGCCATAACGTTGCTGTATACAGCCTCGAGCTGCCTTGGGGACTCCGATTCCCCATTTTTCCTCAGGGTTGACTCCCGAAGCCTTTCCTATGAGAAGGTATGGCTGCAAGGCAGCGGAGGTTTGAAATCAGAGTTTTCCTTCTGCTAGATGGACTGTCTTCCTAAACTGATGAGCTCCATGTACCCACATGACACAGGTAGTAATGGCTTACATGGGTACCAGTAGCAGAGGAGACCTCTGACCTGATATGTATATCATGTTATATATCTTATTTTCTTTATTTATTCCATTATATCGAGGATAATGGAATAAGCACTCGTGTGCTTTTTTACATCCAGTCCCCGTGTGTATGCAGTTTTGTAAATCTTGTCAGCTGTTCCCACCGGCACACGATGGCCTACTCTTACGAAAAGCGGAAACGGATTTAACGTGAGCGCAAGATATTATGTCTGTCTGTCTGTCTGTCTGTCTGTCTGTCTGTCTGTCTGTCTGTCTGTCTGTATTCCTTGAAGACAAAGAGTTGGTTTCAACAGATCACTGCATTTTTCTTGTCCAGTTAACGCGGATTCCAGAGACTGTATGTAAAGATGTGCTACTGTAGACAGTAAATGGTGTCACTACTTTACACCAGCTGTCAAAGCACAGGATGAGAACGTGGATTCTGCCCCCCTCCCTCCATCCCTTCACACACACACACACACACACACACACACACACACACACACACACACACACACACACACACACACACACACGAAAGCAAGATCTTTATCTTTATCTGAGCAAGATATTAGCGTGGTGATTCTGCCCGTGTATTGCGTCATGGTTACTATGACGTCAAACTTGAATTTGTACGTCATGTCCGAAAAAGACTTGCGCAAATATGCCGTGGGGTTTAGCTTGTGATGCTCGGACTATCATTCTGGCTTATTTTTCTACCCTCAGACATCAAGGAACATCAATTCATGTACACTCAACCCCGGCCATCCTGATATTGATTAGATGACATCGACCAAAAGAAAAAAAAAATCAACAAAAAATTGTTCATCCGCAACAAGGCTATTTTATCAGAGGTAGAATGATAAATGTTTGTATCCATTCGTAGATGTACATAGTATCATATGCAACAGGTTTATATATATATATATATATATATATATATATATATATATATATATATATATATATATATATATTCCACGAGTTCTTTACAATCAAATCAGAGGAAGGAAAAAAATGAATTACAGCACAAGTATTGTCGATTCGACAAAGAAGTATACGAATATGTCAACAAAGTCTTCAGTACGTTACCGATGGGGGTTCTCTCTCTTTTATACAAAATGGAATAGTGATACAACAATAGTAACACATACAAAAAAGAAAGATATGGTACAGTATTCACAAGAAAGCGGGTTTGTCTCCTTGAAATTCGGGCTCCTCTCCCCTGGTACATCTTAATAATCTCCCTTGTCACCACATCTAGTCAGCCATTTGGGGTTTTTTTCTCAATTTTTACCCTTCTGTGTGTACATCTGTTTTCTGGGAAACAGCCTTTTTTTCAACATAATTTTACAGTGGCACTTAATTGATGTTGTGGGTTCTTTTACGTGCGCTGTGTTGTATTCTTACTGCATAGAGGCTCTGGGTTTGTCCTCTTTTCTGGAAGACTAGCATTCAGACCGCCATTCCCATTCCATTGACTTCATAACATCAAAACATGACGAGAAAGAAAAGAATGATACTTTTGTATTCACTGATGACTGAATACCAATAGAACAATATCAGTGTACAGGTGCATTAACTGCTTTGTAACATGTGAAATCCATTAATTTGTAACATGTGAAATCCATTGATTTGTAACATGTGAAATCCATTAATTTTTAACATGTGAAAGTGATTACTTTGTAACATGTGAAATAAATCACTTTATAACATGTGAAATGTATTACTTCGTGACACGTGAAACGACATTTTACTAAGATACTATCAAATCTAGCAACAGGAAAACAGTTTTTCTGTTCTCACTTTCAAGTCAAGGCAGCAGAAACAACAGCAGCAGGACATTTCAAGTTCATGACTTGGATGTCACAGGGCCCTGCCTTCTAGAGTGTGAGAAGTTTTGAAATAGGAACACATTTGGTATCTTTGAAAAAAAAATCAACTAATTATTCTCTTTATCACTCAGTTTTATCAAAGGACAAACAGGCTTTAGTCTCTATGAAAGCCTTAAAATTTTGGCCGAAGTAAGAGAAGACATATGTGATGGAGAGGAGGGGGGGGGGTAGATTATCTCCCATGTGATCGGAGTGCAGCAATTGCAGCAGCGTGTTACTATTTTTGGACACACTTGTGAATTGTGGGGTGTTCTGTTTCCTTGGGTGGTGGTCGAAAACCCTTCGTTGCAGACACTTCGCCTTCATAGTGAAATGTAGAATTTATGTAACCTCTTTATAGAGGTCACATCCTAACTGTCTGGCTGTGCCTACTCCCAGGGTTTGTGCAGAGATGGGACATCAAATATATCCACTCTGCTACTCAAACTTTGTTGTTTAATTTGGTCTCAGTAATGTTCATATTTTGAGAATTTGCTTGTGATTATGTGCGGTATACTAAACGACCTTTTGTAGCCCGACACAATGGATTTTGTTTTTTTAATTATCTTTTTTTTCAGTGATGACCCCCTCTCTGATCTTCACCCTCAGCACACTCCATGTTTTGAAGGAAGTGTCCACACTCTGACATGGCTGCCATACAGTCAGCAAAGTCTAGCTGCCATAACAGGCTGGTGAGTACTTTTATTCCGATTCTGGTGGTGCTGTGTTTAACAAACGAATCCATTTGAAACATTTATTGCCTTATTAGCCACACCAGCAAGATCATGTTAAGAGTGATACTGAACAGATTCAAAAAGGAGGCGGAAGAGCACCTGGCAGAACAAGCTGGGTTCAGGGCAGGAAGGAGCACGGTAGAACAAATTTTCAGTTGCCGAATCCTGATGGAGAAACATCTGCAACATCAGAGGGACTTGCTACACAACTTCATTGACTTCAAGAAGGCCTTTGACAGAGTGTGGCATGCAGGCCTTTGGCAAGTCCTCAGGAAGTTTGGCATTGAGGAGGGTCTCATCCAGATCATAGAAGCGCTGCACAACACCTCCGGCACTGCAGTTCTCCTCAAATGCCAAGTAGGAGACTACTTCAAGACCACAGTCGGCGTCCGTCAGGGCTGCTTGCTCTCTCCAACTCTCTTTAATCTATTCCTGGAGAACATCATGAGGGAAACACTTTACGACTTCCATTCTACCATCTCAATAGGAGGGCGACCCATTAACAACCTGCACTTCGCTGACGATATTGATCTCATGGGAGGCAGCAACAAGGAACTCCAAGACCTTACCAACAGACTGGTAGACAGAGCAGGCGCATATGGGATGGAAGACAGCACAGAAAAGAGTAAAGTATTGGTCAACAGTGCAAACGACACCACAGCACAGATCTACATGAATGGCCAGCAGCTGGAAGAAGTAGACGCTTTCAAATATCTTGGCGCTACCCTCACGAAAGATGGACGCTCCACCACAGAGATCAAGACCAGGCTAGCCATGGCAACATCAGCTATGGCAAAACTGAACAAGATATGGAGAAGCAACAACATCAGCTTCAAAACAAAAGTCAAATTGTTCAGATCCCTGGTCATCTCCATCTTGCTCTACGGCTGCGAAAGTTGGACAATGACCGCTGAAACCACCAAGCGGATCCAGAAGTTCGAGACAAAATGCTTCAGGCGACTGCTTGGAATTTCCTGGAAGGATAGGAAAACAAACACCTTTGTGCGAAGTCAAGTCGCACTGATGGCTGACCCTCAGGAACCCCTACTAGCCACTGTCAAGAAAAGGAAGCTGGCATGGTTCGGCCATGTCACACGCCACAACATCCTCCCCAAGACAGTCCTATAAGGAACGCTAGAAGGTGGCAGACGCCGAGGCAGACAAACCAAAAGCTGGATGGATAACATCAAGGAGTGGACCCACCTGGACAGTCCAACAC
>CM060342.1:3683307-3685807 GCA_030674155.1 Stramonita haemastoma | reverse complement strand
CACGCGCACGTGTATGTGTGTGTGTGCGTGCGCGAGTGAACGTGAGTATGTGTATGCTTGCGCGTACGCGCGCGCACGCGTGTGTACTTGTGCGTGTGTCTGACCCGTTGGGAAGGTTGAGCATCTCCATTCCCTCGTTCAGCTCGTTCAGCCAGTCAGGCGGGGCATCAAAGGCGTTGTGGAACGAGGGTCGGGGCTGACTGGGGCCGTACTGATGGTGTCGGTGGTTCGAACCTTGCCCGTCATAAAACGCCGTGGGGTGTCTCCGCTGGGAAGGAAACCTGGAATGAAATGACAACGATGACAACGAAATTAAAATAACGACAGCAAGAAATTAAAATAACGACAGCAAGAAATTAAAATAACGATGGCAAAAATTTAAAATAATAACAATGACAACAAAATTAAATTACAACGATGACAACAAATTAAAATAACAATGACAAAAAAATGTAAATAACAATGACAAAAAATTAAAATAAAATAACAACAATTATAAAAAATTAAAATAAAACAATGACAAAAAAATGAAATAACAGCAATGACAAAAAATTAAAATAACAACAATGACAAAAAAATTAAAATAACAGCAATGACAAAAAAATTAAAATAACAGCAATGACAAAAAAATTAAAATAACAACAATGACAAAAAATTTAAAATAACAGCAATGACAAAAAAATTAAAATAACAGCAATGACAAAAAAATTAAAATAACAATGACAAAAAAATTTAAAAAACAACAATGACAAAAAAATTAAAATAACAGCAATGACAAAAAAATTAAAATAACAGCAATGACAACACAATTAAAATAACAACAATGACAAAATAATGAAATAACAACGATGACAAAAAATTTAAAATAACAACAATGACAACACAATTAAAATAACAACAGTGACAAAAAATTAAAATAACAACAATGACAACACAATTAAAATAACAACAGTGACAAAAAATTAAAATAACAACAATGACAAAAAATTTGAAATAACAACGACGACCAAAAAAATTAAAATAACAATGACAAAAAAATTAAAATAACAACCACAAAAAATTAGAATACCAAATACAAAAAATTAAGCAAGAGATGTTCAATCTTGTTTTGGATTTCACAGGACGGGATGAATTTGTTTTGTTATTGTTGTTGTTGTTGCTAAAAGCGATCACACGATCAAAAAGGACTTGCAAAAAACAGTACTACTTGCAAGGCACTATGTAAGGAGGAAGAAAAAGAGGCAGACCAAGGAAGAGATGGGAGGACAACATCAGCGAATGGACAGGCCTAGAACTCAACAAAACTTTGAGAAAGGCAGAGCAGAGAGAGGAATGGAGGGAACTGGTTGTCATGGGTGCCCCCACGATCGCCAGACTAAAGGGTAGATAGATAGAGAAACAGACAGACAGATAGACAGACAGACAGACAGACAGACAGACAGACAGACAGACAGATAGATAGATAGATAGATAGATAGATAGATAGATAGATAGATAGATAGATAGATCGATAGATCGATAGATCGATAGATAGATAGATATTAATAGTTATTTGATGTTGTTTTCAATTTGAAAGGACTGGGTGAATTATCTGAAGAAAAAAAAATGCTCTACAATCTTTTTTCAATTTTGAAAGGGTGGGGTGAAATTTCTTTTAAAAAAATAATCACGAGCCATTCAATTTTGTTTCAAATGTGAAAGTGGTGGAATGAAAATTTTAAGAGCTATTTAACTTTGTTTCAAATTTGAAAGGATGGGATGAAAAAAGTGAGATAGAAAAAATACTAATAAAGAAACATGTAATCTTGTTTGAAGTTTTAAAGAATGCGATTAACTTTTTTGAAAGATCGAGGTTTGTTCACCCCTATTTCGAGTTTGAAACAACACACATTATTTTGAACAAGAATAATCAAGAACTATTCATCCTATATGAAATTTGAAAGGATCGAATGAACACTTTTTTTTTTATAAGCCGAGAACTTGTCAATCATTTTCTCAAGTCTTTAAAGGCTGGAATGAATTCTTTAGAGATACTTGAAAATTAAAGTTTTCAAGGATGGATATTAAATATTTAAAATTTTAATTTTCAAGTATCTTTTCAAATTTAAAACAAAGTTAAATAATTGTGTGTTTTTTAAATCATCCATACTTTCAAAATTGAAGCAGGATTAAACTTTTTTTAATATCATGTTTTCAAGGATGGAAATTAAATATTTAAAATATGATATTTTAAAAAAAGTTTAATCATGCTTCAATTTTGAAAGTATGGATGATTTTTTAGATAAAAAAATTATTTAACTTTTTTTAAATTTGAAAAGATGGAATGATTTTTTACAAATCAATGAAAAGTAATTCAATCTTGTTTCAAATTTTAAAAGATGAAGTAGCCTAAACGTTCTAAAAGAATAGTCCAACAAACATTATTTTGAACAATCTTTTTTCAATCTTGTTTCATATTCGAAAGTAGGGAATGATTATTGAAAAAAACATAATCAAGAAC
>CM060342.1:3663307-3675807 GCA_030674155.1 Stramonita haemastoma | reverse complement strand
GAGGGGCGGGATAGCCTTGTATGACGTCTGATATGACGTGAGAGGGGCGGGATAGCATAGTATGACGTCTGATATGACGTGAGAGGGGCGGGATAGCCTAGCGGTTAGAGCGTTGCACACGTGACCTGACGGCCCGGGATCGAGCCACCAGGGGGCGCTCGTTTGAGGGGAGTTTTCCCCTGGAGTTAACTAACATCAGTGCCCACTCCACTCCCCCCAAAAGTATTTCGGGTGAGACTATGAACTGAAGTCCAGCACGCACGTTAAAACCCTGTTTCGCCTTTCCGAAGAGTAGGCCATTTTGCATCGGTAGGGACAGATAGTAATGGCACGCGCGTACACACATACTACACACATATAGATACACACACATACACAGACATATACACAGATATACACACACATACACACACATACACACACATGCACATACACATAACACACACAACACACCACACACACATAATATACACACATACATATAAACACACACACACACACACACACACACACACACACACACAATACATAAACGCGCGCGCGCGCGCGTGCACACACACACATACATACACACACGTGCATGCGCGCACGCGCCACATGCACCGCACACACACACACACACAACCATCACCTTCCCACCCCTCCTTCCTATCACCCACCCCCTCACCCCCACCCCATCCTCCCAAACACGTGCACTTGTGTCTCTAACCGCCAATGTTTTCTTTTCCTCCCCTCTATAAATCAACACCAGGCTAAATAAGGAAAACAAAAGACCTGTAAATAACTCTGTGATATACAGCTGGGGGAGGGGAGGGGGGGGGGTAGATTGACCAAAAACATGTAAAAAAAAAAAATAAAAAAATAATAATAAACAAAAAAGCCAAAATCAGATATGTCAATGTCAACATTGGACTGTTTGAGTTCAAAGGTCACAAACGGATCAGGGGAGGGAGGGGGGGGGGAACCAAACCACCTCCTCCCCACCATCACCCCCCCTAAAAAAAAGTTAACAACTCCAACTACATTCATCTTAGAATTGGATGGCGTAGCTGTGAATACCCGAAAGAAAAAAAGAAAAAGAAAGGAAGAACGAAAGGAAGAACGAAGAAAGAAAGAAAGAAAGAAAGAAAGAAAGAAAGAAAGAAAGAAAGAAAGAAAGAAAGAAAGAAGAAAGAAAGAAAGAAAGAAGAAAGAAAAAAGAAAAAGAAAAAGAAAGAAAGAAAGAAAAAGAAGAAGAAAGAAAGAAAAAAAAAAAGAAAGAAAGAAAGAAAGAAAAAAAGAAAAAAGAAAGAAAGAAAAGAAAAAAAAAGAAAAAAAAAAAAGAAAGAAAGAAGAAAGAAAGAAAGAAAAAGAAGAAAGAAAGAAGAAAGAAAGAAAGAAAGAAAAGAAAAGAAGAAAGAAAGAAAAAGAAGACAGAAGAAGAGAAAGAACGAAGAAAGAAGATTGAAAGAAATTAAAAGAAAGTAATGAAAAACATGTACAAGAAGAAAGAGAGCACGAAAAGAACAAGAAGAAAAGAGAGAAAAGGGGATGCATAGCGATTTTTTTCTTTTTGTTGTTTTTGCTTCTTTTTTTTTATAAAGGGGGGAGGGGAGCTGTGTGGGTTTTTTTTCTTTTTTTCTTTCGCTGCATCCTTTTCTTGCTTTCTTCTTTCTTTTTGTCTCTCTTTTTTCCTTTGATTGTTTTTTGTTTTTTGTGCGGGGGTTGGTCCTTTTTTTTTTTTGGTTGCGTTTTTAGGTTGTTGTTTTTTGTTGTTTTTTGTTGTTGTTGTTGTTCAGTCATCTTAACATTAGTATTCGGGCTGACGAGCGTACCTGTTGTTTTGTCCTAAGTATGTGAGGTGTATTTTAGGTACGCCGATGTCACATGTCAGATCTCTTGTCTCCTTCCGTCCCCCCCCCCTCCTCTCCTCCCTCTCGCCCGTCCCCCTCTCCGACACAGAGACATACCAATAGCACCCGCAAAGTTCGTCACGAAAGGTCACAAGTTCAACTCCAATAATAATAATAATGATAATGATTGTGATAAATAATGATGATGATAATAATAATAATAATAATAATAATAATAATAATGATAATAATGATAATGATGATAATGATGATGATAATAAATAATTGTAATAATAATAATAATAATAATAATAATAATAATAATAATAATAATAATAATGATGATGATGATGATGATGATGATGATGATGATGATGATGATGACATTTATAATTATCATTATCATCATCCTCTTCCTCCTCCTCCTCCTCCTCATCATTATCATAATTATCTTTCATTGAGCAAAGCATATACCAAAAAAATTCTGCATATTGTCTCATATTGTCTTCTTCTTCTTCTTCTTCTTCTTCTTCTTCTTCTTCTTCTTCTTCGAGCTTCCTCCTCTTCTTCGTCTTCGTCTTCTTCTTCGCAATTATTCTTTTTCGCAATTCTTCTTCTTCCTCCTCTTATTCTTCTTCTTCCTCTTTTTCTTCTTCTTTGCTTTCTTTATCTTCGCAACTCTTCTTCTTGTTCTTGTTCTTGTTCTTCTTGTTCTTGTTCTCCTTCTTCTTCTTCTTCTTCTTCTTCTTCTTCTTCTTCTTCTTCTTCTTCTTCTTCTTCCCTCTTCTTCTTCTTCTTCTTCTTCTTCTTCTTCTTCTTCTTCTTCTTCTTCTTCTTCTTCTCTTCTTCTTCCTTCTTCTTCTTCCTTCTTCCTTCTTCTTCTTCGCAATTCGTCTCTTCTTCTTCTTCTTCGCAATTCTTCTTCTTCGCAATTCTTCTTCTTCTTTTCTTCGCAATTCTTCTTCTTCCTTCTTCTTCGCAATTCTTCTTCTTCTTCTTCGCATTCTTCTTCTTTTCTTCTTCTTCTTCTTCTTCTTCTTCTTCTTCTTCTTCTTCTTCTTTCTTGCTTCTTCTTCGCCGACGGCTCAGACAGGAACTACTGTTGTCTGTGATGTGAGGGAAAATGCGTTACGCTGCTGTTAAGGCCTGACGTGTCAGGCCTTGCACATCTGACTTCGGATCGGGAGAGAATCGTTGTAATTAATTTATGTTTTTCTGGAGAAAAAAACAAAACAGGCTAGGAGAATGGACCGTGAAGGCAAAAAACAAAAAGACAAGGAGGAGAAAGAGGTGACGGGAAGAAAATGAACCAGGTAGAAAAAAGAGAGCGATAGAAAAGAGGGAGTTCTTAGCACATAAATTTCTAGAAGCTGGGGGGCTATTTACACTGACACCCACTGGGAAGTAAAAAGGTAAAGGTGTCCCATAATCTATGTGGTTGTAGGGGAGCGAGGCATCAGAGACCTCAGCTTCTCTAGGGGCCGGCATATTGAGAGCGGCGCCCATTCTCTCTCCCTCGCTGCTTTACCTTCCCTGACCCTAAAGAGGGCAGGTACCCATTTACAACTGCGTGAAATGGAGGACTGCACTGAAGCCAAGGCGCACAAACGGTCACCCATCCAACTGGTAACCACGCTCGATGCTGCTTAACTTGACTTGCGGAAAGTGAGTGCTCTGACCACTTAGCTACACCGCCCCCATCCCGGCCTGTGGAGTACAGATCAGTTAATAGAGGCGTGGACATTACGTGTGTGGCTGTTGTCGATTACCTTGCAGTATAGGTAGCCACACTCCGACTTCAGTGGGGGGGGGGGTCTCCTGTTTTAACGGAGAGTACATATACAGTACACAGGACAGCTGAGTCATGATCAGGATACAGCTTCTCCCCAAGCTAAGGTTAGGCAGCATTGAGCGAGGTTTTCTAGTGCATGGGTGACCGTCTGCGCGCTTTGGCTTCAGTACAGTCCCCCAGTTCACCCAGCTGTAAACGGGTACCTGCCCTCTTTAGGGTCAGAGAAGGTAAAGCAGCGAGGGAGAGGAGATGGGCGCCGCCCTCAGTATGCTGGCCCCTAGAGAAGCTGAGGTCTGATGCCTCGCTCCTCAATGACTATAAACACGGGGACTGGATGTAAAACAAAAGCACATGAGTGCTTATTCCATTATCCCTGATAGAAAAGAATAAAAGATTTTTTTAAATGCAGAAACAAAAGGAACAAACGAGTTCTGCAAAAGACCCCCCCCCCCAAAAAAAAAAAACAACCAACAACAAACAAACAAAAAACAAAAAACTGGATGCATAAGTAAATAGTCTTCAATCTTTCTGTGTCTTGCTCATCTTCTTTCTCTCTATTTTTCGGGGGGAGGGGGTTATCAAGAGTTGTTGTCTGTTAAAAAGAAAATAAAAATTCTAAACGCATCATTTCCGCTTTTGTCTGGTATTTACTTGTCTGTGTGAGAGGGAGAGAGAGAGAAAGAGAGAGCGAGCGAGAGAGAGTGAGAGAGGAGAGAGAGAGAGAGAGAGAGAGAGAGAGAGAGAGAGAGAGAGAGAGAGAGAGAGAGAGAGAGAGAGAGAGAGAGAGAGAGAGAGAGAGAGAGAGACTGAAGACTGAAGACTGAAGACTGAAGACTGAAATGATTTAATGACGTAAGCCTACAGCTCTTATCAAAGCACCAAAAATCGCCCCCCCCCCCCTTCCCTACACACAAAAATGCACAAAACACACCACACACACCCATTACGACATAAATCTAGGCATACATCACATAGCCTACTGCAATAACTATGATCTCGCTGGCAGTATATGAATGGAAGAGGCCACCAACCCAATTCTTCATAACATAATATTGTATCTGCTAAGGTCTTCAATCAAAAATATTAATTTGACATTATCAACCATAGTCTTTATACAACTGCAGCCATATAATGCTTTTACTGTATGGTACATCTGCGTTTCAAACCATGATAGATGTATCTAGCAACATTATATAAATGTTCGGTGTCACTTAAAATGCCCAAGGATTGCTTTCCAAATTTCTTCTCATTGACAAATGACAAATATTTCTGTCTCAAATCCTCCGTAGCTTTACACATAAACAAAAAATGTACCTCATCTTCCAATCGACACTTACACATAGGACAGGACAGGTTCGGGATGAGGTCATTTGTGAAACGTTGCTTATGAATATTGATGTCAGATATACCAAGCCTGAAACGAATCAAAGAGTCTCGAATCTTTTTGTTTTTTATACAGTCAAAATATGGTTCAATAGATAAATCTGTTTTAAACAATCTATACACAGAATATCTGCCACGCTCCATGATTCGCTCATGGCATCCTTGCTTCCAGCAATCAGACAAACGTTCTTTATACACACGTAGAAACCATTTCACATGTTCCACCCCCTGATTTAGCCAAACAAAACCAAATCCAAAGATACACAAATTCTTTTCAACATCTGAGACCCAGTTGCCCTTGCGATTATCGTTAATATTAAGGAGCATGTTGTAGGCCTTTCGTGGCAGTCTTTCATTTTCCATTCTAGTGAGACGGATCCAGAATCGAATTGTACTTACTTTTGCATCTATCCATAAAGGTTGTCTACCAGTTTCACTATAGACCATGTCATTAGGTGTTTTAGACGAAACATTCAGTAGCTTTTTAAGCATAAACAAATGTACTGTTTCGATACAGCGTTCGTTTTGTGTTCCCCATAGCTCAGACCCATAAAGAAGCATAGGTTTTATTTGGGAGTCAAATAATTTGAACACAATAGGTGGTGTAATTTCACCTAGGGCCCACATACTTTTAAAAATTTCAATGACTCCTGCCTTACCTTTTGCAATTTGTTTATTTAGTGAATGTGAAAAGGACAGTCGAGTACTAAGCCATATCCCCAGGTAGTTATATGCGTTAACAATTTTCATTTCTTTGTTCTTGTATAACCATCTTTCCCGGCTGGCAATGTAGCCACCATTTCTGAAGACAACAATATTTGACTTTTCTAGATTTACTGTGAGTTCAAGTTTATCTGCATTATCTGCTAGCAAGTTCAACTGATGTTGAAGACCTACAGGTGTAAATGAAATGAGTGCAACATCATCTGCAAACAGTAAGATGATTAGTTCATAAACATCTGGAAACATTTGGGCACCGTGCTTTCCCTTGTTAAGAACATCCTCAGCTAATTCGTTTATAAGTAGTGAAAATAGTAAAGGGCTGGTTATTTCCCCTTGCTTTAGGCCCTTCTGCGAATACAGAAAATCAGTCACACCTTCACCATTACTACACCTGATACGATATTTCACAATCTGGTACATGCTCTGGATTGCATAAAACATTCTACCACTGAGACCATGTTTTAGGAGAATAGGCCAAAGCTTTGCATGCGAAATGAAGTCAAATGCTTTTTTAAAATCAATAAAAGCAACATACAGCTTTTTGTTCTGTGCAAGGAATTTTTGGATAACTGCAAAAAGAGTAAATACATGATCGATTGTAGAGTGGTCCTTTCTAAAACCTGCTTGTTCTTCCCCTATACTTTCATTCTCTTCTATCCATGTAACCAGGCGCTTGTTAAGTACATAGGTGTACAACTTACTACATATATTTAAAAGGGATATTCCCCGATAATTATTTGGTTCATTTATGTTTCCCTTTTTATGGAGTGGCTGAATAATTGCTTCTGTCCACAAATTAGGAAACTGCCCAGTAACAAAGGCTTGATTAAATACAGTGGTTAGAAAAGGTGCTATGGCCTCAGCAGAGTAAATGAACACTTCTGGAATCAGAGTGTCCGGACCACCAGCTTTATTACATTTCAAATGCCTAATAGCCGCCAAAACCTCATCAGCCTCAATCTCTCTATTCAACTGTAAATTAAAATCTGCACTCTGGTCACATCCATCCTGCATTATTTGTTTGCTTTGAGGGCTGCCTGTTGTTGCATCCGATACTGTTGCAAAATGCTTCAGCCAATCTTCTTTAGATATGATATTTCTTTTCTTATTTCTTTTTGAAGAAATTGACTTTAAAGTAGACCAGAAAGTTTTGGGATCATGCATACTATTCATTATCTTATTTTTCATATCATTTTTGTAGGCCTCAGATTTTCTTCTTAGCAACTCTTTATACTCTTTTCTCTTTACAAGATAGTCATTTTTATTTCCATCACAATAAATTGTTCTATACTTTCTAAGTGATTGTTTAGTGATTATCTTAGCCTTTCTGCATTCTTTGTCAAACCATTTCTGTTTTGGTCTCTGGTCAGTAATTATAACTTTCTTTTGCATGCAAGATGAAGCTTCTACCATAACTGATGTAAACATACTTACTGCTTCATTGATACTAGAACTGACAAACGTTGCCGCTAGCGCAAGCTTATCTTTACATTTTAAAATGTTCTGTTTAAATATATCAAATTTCCCAATATCCCATACAAGCTTCTCTATAACAATGTTTTGGGTGCTTGGAGAATGAGAAACAGGAACATTCCTGCTCCTAATGTTACATGTTATTGGCATATGTTGTGAGTAAATCTGTTCTCCAACATTCATGTTCATTGCCAAATCAAAAATCGCACGTGATATAATGAAATAATCTATTACGCTACTGCCCATGCTAGAAATAAATGTATAACGACCTTGTTCGTCCCCTTGACAATTACCATTAAGAAAACACAGTTCATAAAAAGAGCATAAATCTAACAGCCTTCTACCAAAATCGTTCTCTCCCTGGTCTTGGGAATTTCTGTATTGTACTGTATCTAGATCATCTTTCCATTGTTTGGAAGTATAAAAAGACTGCTTTTCGATTGGCTGATTGTTTGCCGTTCTGGCATTAAAATCGCCAGAAATAATAAATGCAGCATCCTGATTGTGCTCAATAATCTGGAGCAGGCATGACTCAAGAATTTCAATACCATCATTAAAGTCAGTAACTGTATAGTAAGGTGAGTTTATAGGTGGCAAATACAAAAACACAAGAAAAATGTTATGATCACTTTCACACAATTTTTTTGAAAGTTTTAGAATAATAATATTGTTACTATTAAACTCAACTCTTTCAACAAAGTTTTGAAAGGCCTTTTTAACCAAAACTATTACACCACCAGACTTTCTGCCTAAGTTTCCTACCTTAGTTGCAGGCGAAACATACATTACAAAATTTGAAAATACATTTGTTGTAACATCGGAAACAAATGTTTCCACGAGACATACAAAGTCAAACTTATTTACATATTGAATAAAATCAGCATCATTAAGCTTTGAGGCGAGTCCTCCAATATTATAAGACAAAAAAGAAATGGAAGCTACTTCAGCACGCATTGGGCCTTGACCTCCATCCTATCTTTTAGCTCCTGCAGCAGTAGTCTTTCTTGTGACATTGGTCAGATTTCTTTTTGTTCTTTTACCAACTTTTTTCGCACTTGTGTTTGCTTTGGGCGCTAGCCAGGACTGGATACCAGGTTGCTTGTAAGTACAAGCACGTTGACAACGCATCTGTCTTGGTGAAAAGGTAGTTGCCATGGCATTCAGTGTTGATGTGGCTACGTCAGGGCTTTTGTTCCTTGATGGCTGGCAGACTGGGTCCGGAGCATCTTCAGCTGGCTCAGGCACCTCACCCTCTGTGTCTCTGGTCGAGGGCACGCATCTGACTGCTTCACTGTATGTGTTGTTCCCTGGACATACTGGTAATTGCGTTCTGGCTGGCTCGTGTGCGTAGTCAGCTTGGACATCAGATGGCTGAGATCCTGGCGTTGTCTTTTCTTGTGCGGGCCTTTCCATCATAAGCACTGGATTAGTGACAGAAAAGGTACGGTCACTGGGGAACGCAGAGAATAGTGGCGTTTGATCAAGCAAAGTCTGTTTATCCCGTAGACAATGGCTTGTTGTGGGGTCTTCCTTGCGCTGGTCCAGATCTGAGGAGGCACTGCTGTGGGGCTGTTGCTGGCTGGTCAAAGTCCTTCTTTGTAGCTGGTCTTGTCCTATGCAAGCATGCTCCCACAACTGGTCCTTTTCCAGTGAGTCCACCTCTGTGGACTGGTCCATTGCTGTTTTCTCTTGCAGTTGCTGCCGAGATGGTTCAGTCCAAGGCGGGTCTAGTAGTACACTTTCCATGTGCTGCTCCCTTTCATGCTCATCATGGGGTTGGCTCTGTGTCCGACACGTACCATCAGGGCCCTGATTTGTGTTCACGGTGCTGTAAGACCCGGTTGTCATTGTCCCTGTCTGGAGTTGGCTCTGGGTTGGAAAGTTGATCTGGGGTTGATGCCTTTTCTGACTGGAACCTTCTCTTTCTTGGTTCATTCCTAGCCCAAGTTGGCATTGATTCTGGTCTAGAAAACTGCCTTCTTTGGGTTGAGATTTCCTTGATGCCATGTAGTGATGACGCTGGGCTGATATTGGTCTGGAGGGATACATTTCATTGTCTGGCTCCTTTTGGGCTTGGGCATGGGAAAACTGCGACCTGAAAATGCATCCTTCTGGGGTAGGCTTTGCTTCAAACTGGCATCAGGATGTCTTTGGTCTGAAGAAACAACCTCACTGGGCTGGAGTTCACCTGGCATAGCATGTGTCTGGTTTTGTCCCATCAGAACATCTTTCATAAGTTGCCCTCTTCTCTGTTTGGTGTGGGTCTGCTTCTGGTTTGATGGGATGCCCTCACAGGGTCTTCTTCTCCCGTGTCTTCCATGAGGCTGACTTAGTGAGGCACCTTCCCTTGGTAGACTTCCTCCATGACTGGAGTGTAAAAAGTCCTGGTCTTGCAAAACACTGTCCTGGAACCCCCACCCCCCTGCCTCAGTTCTGAGGTGGCTTGGACTGGGCAGAACACCCTCCTGTGACTTGTGGCTCCTTGGACTGGGCAGAACACCCTCCTGTGACTTGTGGCTCCTTGGACTGGGCAGAACACCCTCCTGTGACTTGTGGCTCCTTGGACTGGGCAGAACACCCTCCTGTGACTTGTGGCTCCTTGGACTGGACAGAACACCCTCCTGTGACTTGTGGCTCCTTGGACTGGGCAGAACACCCTCCCGTGACTTGTGGCTCCTTGGACTGGGCAGAACACCCTCCCGTGACTTGTGGCTCCTTGGACTGGGCAGAACACCCTCCCGTGACTTGCGGCTCCTTGGACTGGACACCGGCAGGCTCCACTTTGATGTGTCACTCTTTTGGGACCAACCTCCTCCTTGTCTGGCTTGAAGCTTTCTCTGGTACACCAGGGCGCCTCTATAGACTGGCTACACCCTGGTTCGGATTGGGGACAGTATTCTTCTGGCTGGCTTCTCCCTGGTCTGGCCTCAAGCTGACCTGGTGGAGCATCCTCCAGGGGCTGGTTCCTTCCTGGCCTGGTGAAGGATTGATGTTTTTCTTCTGCAGTACTTTTGGGCAGACTCATTTCAGGTCTGGTGTGTGAATGGCCTATCACACCAGGACAGTTCTCCTGTTGATAGCTTGTAATTGCACCAGCTTGTGTCCAGTACTGACTTGAACAAGCTTGTTTGCTAATATGGCTTCCTCCTGTCCTTCCTCGGCACTGGTGTTGGCTTGTGCCAGTCTTCCCCTTGAGCTGGTTTCCTGATTTGGCTTGGCATTGGGATTGGCTTGGTAGAGTACCTTTCTTGGATTGCTCTTTCTCTGACCCACTGCATTGCTGGTTCTGGCTTTGAGAGGCACTCCTTGACACTTGTTTTTTAGGCATTCTCTCCACAAAGCTACCTGTGGCTTGTCTGGCTTGGGGTTGATGTTTGTTTGCAGTAACACCATTCTGAAGCTGTCTCTCTCCCGGCTTGGGAAGAGATTGGCTCTGGTCTTGGGGGGTCTCCTCCATAGGCTGACTCTTCTCTGTCCCGGCATGTAGACGACCCAAGGAATGATTCTGCTCCAGGTGAACAAGTTCTGGATACCCATTCTCCAAGTCCAGGACACCATGGGGGTGATCTGGTACGGGAATATCCTGGGGTTGGCTATGGTTTGGGTAGACATCTGCCTGGACATGGGTCTTTCTCACTCTGGTCTGTGGATGGCTCATGGGTTGCCTGGTTTGGGGTTTTTTCCACTCTGCATGAGTCTCTTGGCTCTGTTGGCTTGTTTTTGGTTGAGTGCGATACTTGCCGGAGAGAGGGAAACACCCTTCCCTGGATGTATCTGGTCAGCAGAAACAGCTCCTGTGGGCTGACAAGGGTCTTGGTGGGCAGTCTTCTGACATTGGAAGAAGTCCATATCAGCTGCTGCAAACGGATGGCTTATTTGTTTGAAGGTATGTTCCTGACACTGTCCCTGGCACACGTGGAAATCATTCCCTGCCTGTGGTTGGTTTGTAAGAACACTTGTCTGTGATGGTCTACAGTGTGCACAAGGATTTTCCTGTTGATGCTGTTGATCTGCAAGTTCACTTTCCATGTTGAGATGGGCCCTACCGAGATCAGCACCCATGAGATTCGGATCTAATTCCTGGTCTGATTCCTCTGGCATCTCATCTTCTGCTGTTTTCCACGTCACCATGCTCATCTCTTCAAAATCTGGTTCTGAATAGTTTGAGCCAGTATCACCAGTCTCACTTCCAGTAGAGGCAGCAGAGGCAGAGACTGTGTCATCAGAGAAGCACTCCGTGCTGGATACAGGTTCGTACAGTGCACTGAAGGCTCTGTCTTTGAAGTCTGCATTCACTGCAGGGCGTGGAGTCATGGCGGCACTGGTCAGGTCAGGTCTGGTCAGGTCTGCTGGATAGGGGGCACCATTGTCACCCAGAAAACTTTCGACTTCACAATCTATCCTGTGACTCTCTGTGTTGGGGCCCATGGGGTGTCTGCTGCTATACATTCCTTCATGGTGCAGGTTGCTGCTTTTGTCTGTGTTGCTCCTGATGATGGAGTTTGGGGAAACACTTTGTCTGTTCAAGGGTGTTGAAAGGAAATTCCTACCTCGTGCACCATGCGTCGTTTTGAGCTTGCCATTGATGAAATATCCATGAATACCTTGTTTCCGTAGGTCGGCTAGCTGTGCTGACTGCTGTCGTGTGAGGTCGTTTGCCACACGGATTCCATGTGATCTCAGGTTGTCACGCAGGGATCTGTCTTGAAGGATTCCCACTTTGTCCCTCCACTGGGAAAACCGTACTATCAATGGTCGAGGGCCAGTCCGCCCCCCTCCCCTGATTCTGTTTGTTTCTTGGATGTCAGTGGTGGAGAATGGTACTGAAAAATGTCCTGCTTCATTGAGTAAGTCAACTAGTTTCTGCGCACACATCTCTTGCGAGTCACTAGGGCCTTCATGTAAGCCTAAGAATTTGAGTTTGTTTTTCCTCACTAAAAGCTCAAGGCGATTAACTTCTTCCTTCAAGAAATTAATGTTTTCTGTGAGTGTTTTTTCACGTTGAAGTGCTTTGTTTTGCTCCTGAGTGACACTAGCCAACAGTAGCTCATTTTGCACTAACCTTCGAACAATCTCATGTTGTGTTGGTCCTGGATTTGCTTCGATGTCCCCACATGCCAGGAGAAATCTCACAAGGAACACCATCTCACAGATAGTCACTGTTTGCTTCAAGCTCTCCATCTGAATCAGTGTCACATAAATGTACAGTCTCCTTTGCTTCCGGCCACAAAACACAGCTTGTTTTATCATGCTCAGTCTCAGAGTCACTGCAAGCATCTTCACCCAAGCAAAACTAT
>CM060342.1:3635807-3658307 GCA_030674155.1 Stramonita haemastoma | reverse complement strand
TATTCTGGCCACTCTTATTCTGGCACTTATTCTGGTCCACTCTTATTCTGGCCACTCTTATTCTGGCCACTCTTATTCTGGCCACTTACTCTTATTCTGGCCACTCTTATTCTGGCCACTCTTATTCTGGCCACTCTTATTCTGGCCACTCTTATTCTCTTATTCTGGCCACTCTTATTCTGGCCACTCTTATTCTGGCCACTCTTATTCTGGCCACTCTTATTTGCCTCTTATTCTGGCCACTCTTATTCTGGCCACCCTTATTCTGGCCACTCTTATTCTGGCCACTCTTATTCTGGCCACCTTATTCTGGCCACTCTTATTCTGGCCACTCTTATTCTGGCCACTTATTCGGCCACTCTTATTCTGGCCACTCTTATTCTGGCCACTCTTATTCTGGCCACTCTTATTCTGGCCACTCTTATTCTGGCCACTCTTATTCTGGCCACTCTTATTCTGGCCACCCTCTTATTCTGGCCACTCTTATTCTGGCCACTCTTATTCTGGCCACTCCTTATTCTGGCCACTCTTATTCTGGCCACTCTTATTCTGGCCACTCTTATTCTGGCCACCTCTTATTCTGGCCACTCTTATTCTGGCCACCTGCCACTTATTCTGGCCACTCTTATTCTGGCCACTCTTATTCTGGCCACTCTTATTCTGGCCACTCTTTTCATCTTTCTGGCATCTTACCGGCCACTCTTATTCTGGCCACTCTTATTCTGGCCACTCTTATTCACTCTCACAAAAGTCCTTTGGATGAGACTATAAACCGAGGCCCCGTGTGTGAACGAACGCAGAACACCTTGTGCACACGTGAAATCCTGTTCCACTTTTCGTAAGAGTAGGCCATTGTGTGCCGGTGGGAACAGATGACAAGATTTATAACAAAAACTGCATACACACGGGGCTGGATGTAAAAAAAAAAGCATATGAGTGCTTATTCCATTATCGTCGATATAAAAGAATCAATCAATCAATCAATCAATCAATCATCAATCATATCAATCAAATAAAAAACTAAATAAAATAACACCTGGTGAAGAGTGGATGAGGTTAAAGAGACTAACTTTGTTGTTGGAGGTCACTTACAATCGTTTTCTAAAACTGTGGTAAAACACAGATCTATTCACAGCGCATGACCAAGGCTTAGCGAGGGATTAGCGAGGGGTTAGCGAGTTAGGAAGTTAGCGAGGGCACAACGTGCACATGCTGTCCATAGCAATGCCAATTCCTCCCCTCCCCCCCCCCCCCCATCTCTAAATCCCCCCCCCCTTTGCCTTAAAATTCCTTTGCCTCCTCCTTCGTTTCTCTCTCTCTCTCTCCTCTCTCTCTCTCTTCTCCTCTCTCTCTCTCTCTCTCTCTCTCTCTCTCTATCTCTCCCTTGTCGAGAGGGGGGGGGGGGGGGGGGGGGGGAAGCGTGCACCTGTTTCCTTCTGTGTTTGTAACTTTGTAATATATATATATATATATATATATTCTATCTACGGATGTGTATCTTGTTTTTGTGTTGACAGGTAGGTTTCTCAACTAATTAACTGGTAATATCAGAAGTTGATCGTAAAAATAACTTGCTTTATTTGTTATGTGTATAAGTGACAGATTTCCTCATGTATGTTTTCCCTTTTCATGAGGGTGCGCGCGGTGAAAAGAAGCCCTGGCTTATCTAATTACTCTAGATACAACATTATTCGAGTTCGTGTTCGAGTTCGACATTGCAGGAGGTCTACCCGCGAACCAAAGCCGACTATCATCAATTTTTGTACAGATCTCATGCTGAGTATATCCGAGTTTCTGTAACTCATCGGACGCTGTTAGGAATAACGGGATCTTTAACGTGCATATTTCATTTTCTGCTTAAGGATATTAAAGTTTAAAAAGTTAAAGTCTGTCCCGAGCCTTAAGGCTCATCAGGCCGGTGCTTATCCGGTTTCTTTGGCGTTAAGCGACTGAGAGCCATAGACTCCCCCCTGGATAGGACGCCAGTCTATCGCAGGGTTAACCCCAACACAAGGTTGGTACCCTTTTACACCTGGGTGGGGTGAGAAATAGCCGTAAAGTGCCTTTTCCAAGGCACAACGCCATAACTGAAAGCTGGGATCGAACCCGCAACCTTTAGATTACGAGTCCAACGCCCTAACCACTAGACTACAGCGGCGGCTACTTAAGGATATCCACGAAAGGAATTGAGGCACTGGCAGGTCTGCACTTGCAGTTGGCCTGGGAGATCGTCGAAATTTCACTCCTTGAATTACCAGACCCTCCTGTGGAGATTGGAATCCACGATTTCATGGAACCATTGGATTGAAGGCAAACGGTCGACGCTTAACCACTCGGCTTCAGCGCTGTCAGTGAGGAATTGAACCCGCATTCTATGTGAATCGGCGGTCTAGAGGTAACGCGCCTGCCAAGAAAGCGAAAAGTCCGGTTCGGAGTGTGTCGGTGGTTCGAATCCCATTTGGGCCCAAAACTTTTCCCCCATCCATTAGACCATAAGTGGTGGTTTGGGTGTTAGTCTTCCGGATGAGACGATAAACCGAGGTCCCGTGTGTTACACATCTTTATTTGGCGCACGTAAAGAACCCACGGCAACAAAGGGGTTGTCCCTGGCAAAATTTTGTAGAAAAAAGTCACTCTGATAGGGAGACAAATATAATTGCAGACAGGAAAAAAATAATAATAATATGGGTATGCGCTGCACTTGTGGCGACGCACGGAAGATCAGCCCGTATTTCACGCAGAGAAGTCTGCTGTGACACAAAGTGGTATAAAATAAAATAATAAAACAATAAATCATTAAATGAGTGTCAAATAAGCACAGGTCTAAGCACTAACCACTCCACCATTCGGGGTGTGATTGAGGATACACCAACCAGAACAAAGACGCTGGATTCCACCTGCAACGGTTCATGATTATCCTCCACATTATCCGTGTGGTTAAACCCCGAAGTCGGTATGCGGCTACCTTATTTGTGGGCAAAACAATAATGGCATACATGAAAATTTCGCTATTGGTGAACCTCGAAGCCCTAGCCACGGAACGAAAGAAAAACAGTGTGATTAGGACTAGATAAAACATATCGCATCGTGCTAGCGATCTGCTGACAGACCCCAGTTCGAATCCCGTTCAAGAGGATTTTTTCTTTTGGAGCTTACATCAGTGCCGACTCTACTCCCCTCAAAAGTCGTTTGGACGAGATTATAAACCGAGACCCCGTGTGCCAACGCACGCAGAACATCTGGAGTTAATATCAGTGACGACTCTACTCCCACCAAAAGTCGTTTGGACGAGATTATAAGCCGAAACCCCGTGTGCCAACGCACGCAGAACATCTTGCGCACACGTTGAAACCCGTTCCACTTTTCGGAACAGTAAGCCATTGTGTGCTGTTGGGAACAGATGACGAAATTGACAAACTGCATACACACGAGGACTTGTTCTTTCTGGTGTTACTTACTGACTGACTGACTGACTGACTGACTGACTGACTGACTGAACTGACTGACTGACTGACTGACTGACTGACTTATTCTTTTATACCGAGGATAATGGAATAAGCATTCATGTGCTTTTTTACATCCAGTCCCCGGGTGTATACAGTTTTTTCAATCTTGTCATCTGTTCCCACCGGCACACAATGGTCTTCTCTTACGAAAAGCGGAACAGGATTTAACGTGTGCGCAAGATGTTCGACGCATGGTGTTAGACGAACTAAGCGTGTATTTCGAGCAAGACAAAATGTGTAACAAAAACCAAACAAGAAGAAGAAGAAGAGAAGAAGAAGAAGAAGAAGAAGAAGATGAAGAAGAAGAGAAGAAGAGAAGAAGAGAGGAGGAGGAGGAGGAGGAGGAGGAGGAGGAGGAGGAGGAGGAGGAGGAGGAGGAGGAGGAGGAGGAGGAGAAGAAGAAGAAGAAGAAGAAGAAGAAGAAGAAGAAGAAAGAAGAAGAAGATGATGATGATGATGATGATGATGATGATGATGATGATGATGATGATGAAAAGAAAGTCTAAATAAAGTAAAATAAAAGAAAAAAATAAAATAGAAGACCATGAAATGAAATAAATTGAATTGAAAATAAAACGAAATGAAACAAAAGAAAATACAATAGTAAATAAATGAATAAAGAAATGAATAAATAAATCAATCGATCAATCAATCAATCAATAAATGCATACATACATACATACATACATACATACATACATACATACATACATACATACATACATACATACATACATACTTACTTACTTACTTACTTACTTACTTACTTACTTACTTACTTACTTACTTACTTACTTACATGGGGGGACGGGATAGCCAAGTGGTCAGAACATTGCACTCGCAATTGACGACCCGGGTTCGATTCCCGTTCGAGGGGATTTTTCTCCTGGAGCTAACATCAGTGCTGACTCCACTCTCCCCACAAGTCCTTCGGATGAGACTATAAACCGAGGCCCCGTGTGCAAATGTACCCAGAGCATCTTGTGCACAGGTTAAATCCTGTTCCGCTTTTCATAAGAGTAGGCCATTGTGTGTCGGTGGGAACAGATGACAAGATTTACAAAACTGCACGCACACGGGGACTGGATGTAAAAAAAGCTCACAATTGCGTATTCCATTATCCTCGATATAAAAGTACAAATACAAATACATACATACATAAAACAGACCAAGAAAAATCCAACCAAACAACCCTCACCACCCCCTCCCCCCCCCCCCCCCCCACACACACACACACACACACGAAATCTCACTGACCTCTGCTCGTTTCTGATGTTAGGGTTGGTGGCACCTTGGGCGGTGTACCCGTTGTTAGGCAAGTACGGGTGCTTCACCACCATGATAATAATCGGCGCCGCAGCCTTCTTCTCCGTCGTCGTTGTCGTCGTCCTCGTCGTCGTCGCAGCTGGGATCACATCCACGGGCGCTGGTCCTTCTCCGGGTACCACGGGTCCCTCCCCGGGTACGGGTGGGGTCGTGGTTTGGTTAGACCTACAGGGTCTGAGAGGGGCTGAGGAGAAGAGGAAGAGGAAGGAGAAGGGGGCAGGTCTCCTATCGCCGCAGAGGCTGCTGCAGAGGCGACAGTGGCTCGTGTGAGAGGGCCGGTTGTGGCCACTGGGGTGAGGCCCGGAGAGGGGGAGGTCTGGTTTTGTTGTTGCTGCTGTACCTGTACAGATAGAGAGAGGGGGGGAGAGAGAGGGGGGGGGAGAGAGGGAAGGGGGGAGTGAGGGGGATAGATGGAGTGAGAGTAGAGGGGGGAGGGGAAAAAGAGGAAGCAGAGATGGGGAGAGAGAGGGGGGGAGGAGAGAGGGGGAGATAGAAGAGGATGGAGGAAGAGGAGATGGGGGGAAGAGGGAGGGAGAGATAGGAGAGGAGGGGGGGGGGAGGGGGGGGAGAGATGATGGGGGAGAGAGGGGGGGAGAAAGGGAGGAGAGCCAGAGTGATGAGGAGGAGGGGAGGAGAGAGAGAGAGAGGGGGAGGAGGGGGAGGAGGAGAGAGGAGGGGGTGAAAGAGAGAGAGAAAAGTGTAATACATTAAAAAAAAAAGATTTGTGGTCTAAATATACTTCATTGTTATGGTTCATTATGATGGCATGTATATATTGGTTCATTATGACGGCTTGTTCTATAATGGTTTATTATGATCGCTTGTTTATAATGGATTTCATTATGGTGGCTTCTCTATAATGGTTTATTATGATCGCTTGTTTATAATGGTTCATTATGATGGCTTCTCTATAATGGTTCATTATAATGGCTTTCTATAATGGTTCTTAATGATGGCTTTTCTATAATCGTTCATTATGATTGTCTTCTCTATATGTTCTTAATGATGGCTTTTCTATAATGGTTCATTATGATGGTTTTGTATATGGTTCTATAATGGTTCATTGTGATAGTGTCTCTAAATTGGTTCATAATGATGGCTTTTCTATAATGGTTTCATTATGATGAGCTTTTCTATAATGGTTCATCGTGATGGCTTTACTATAATGGTTCATTACGATGGCTTTTCTACAATGGTTCGTTATGATGGTTTTCTTTAATGGTTCATTATGATGGTTTTTCTATAATGGTTCATTATAGTGGCTTTTCTATACTGGTTCTATAATGTTTCATTGTGATGTGTCTCTACAATGGTTCATAATGATGACTTTTCTAATATGGTCCGTTTGATATTGTCTCTTAATGGTTCATAATATGACTTTTTCTATAATGGTTCATTATGATTGCTTTTCTATAATGGTTCATTATGATTGCTTTTTTATAATGGTTCATTATGATTGCTTCTCTATGATGGTTCATTATGATTTCTTTTCTATAATGGTTCATTATGACCATACATCATGATGGTTTATTATAATCGTTCATTATTATGGTCTGATAAATATGATGGTTCATAATTGTTTTTTTAATGATGGTACCTTACACACCTTATAATGATTTCTTTAATTATGATTGCATTACGATGGTTTCTTTATAATGATTTATGACGGTTATTTCTTTATAATGATTGCATTACAATGATTTCGTTTATAATAATTGCATTACGATGATTCTCTATAATGATTGCATAACGATAATTTCCTTATAATGATTGCATAACGATGTTTACTCATAATGATTGTATAACGATAGTTTCTTATAATGATTGCGTTATGGTGGTTTCCTTATAATCATTGCATTGCATGGTTTCCTTTAATATAATGATTGCATTACGATGGGTTTCTTTATAATGATTGCATTACCATGGTTTCTTTATAATGATTGCATTTCGATGATTTCTTTATAATAATTGCATTACGATGGTTTCTTTATAATGATTGCATTACGATGGTTCCCTTATAACATAATGATTGCATTTCGATGGTTTCTTTATAATGATTGCATTACGATGGTTCCTTATAATACAATAATTACATTAGGATGGATTTTAAAAAATAATGATTGCATTACGATGGTTTTTTTAAATTTTTATAATGATTGCATTACCACGATTTCTTTATAATGATTGCATTACGATGATTTCTTTGTAATGATTGCATTACCATGGTTTCTTTATAATGATTCAATTTCAATGATTTCTTTGCAATGATTGCATTACGACGATTTCTTTACAATGATTGGATTACGATGATTTCTTTCAATGATTGCATTATGATGATTTCTTCACAATGATTGCATTATGATGATTTCTTTACAATGATTGAATTACGATTATTTCTTTCAATGATTGGATTACGATGATTTCTTTACATTGACTGAGATACGATGATGTCTTTACAATGATTGCATTATGATTATTTCTTTATGATGACTCAGCATACTGGTCTTGTTATGATGGTGTCACTGATTGTGATGGTACCTATTTTTTGTATTCATTCTTTCATATCGAGGATAACAGAATAAGCACCCATGTGCTTTTTTTTACATCCAGTCCCCGTGTGTATGCAGCTTTATAAATCTTGTCATCTGTTCGTACCGGCACACAATGGCCTACTCTTACGAAAAGAGGAAAAGGATTTAACATGTGTGCAAGATGTTCTGCGTGCGTTCGCACACGAGGCCTCGGTTTATAGTCTCATCCGAAGGACTTTTGGGGAGAGTGGAGTCAGCACTGATGTTAACTCCAGGTGAAAAATCCCCTCGAACGGGAATCGAACCTGGGTCGTCAAATTGCGTTCGCAATGTTCTGACCACTAAGCTATCCTGTCCCCCTATGTGCCTCTGTGATGGTGTGGTTATGGCAGTCTGGTTATTATGCTATAGTTTATTGATGATTATCGTTTTATCATAACTACAGGTTTGCAGTTATGATGGGTGGTCTTGTTGCAATAGTCTAGAGTATTGCCTATGTCTGTTGCTGTGATCTGACTGTGATGGTTTAGCTACAATGGTCCTCACGAACAGCTGAGGGCAATGACCTTTATGGGAATAACCATCCAAATCTCTGTCTCTTTCTATCTCTGTCTGTCTGTCTGTCTGTCTGTCTGTCTCTCTCTCTCTCTGTGTCTCTCTGTCTGTCTGTCTCTCTCTGTGTCTTCCTCTCTCTGTCTTTCTCTGTGTCTCTCTCTGTCTCTCTGTCTCTGTCTCTGTCTCTGTCTCTGTCTCTCTCTCTCTCTCTCTCTCTCTCTCTCTCTCTTTCTCTTTCTCTCTTTCTCAGCTCTGCTTTTTATGTTTGTTTGGCTTTTTATTTCATTTCCCGTAAGACCGCACACAAAATAATAAGACACAAAAGCCTTTTCTCATTACCAGCAAATCTCTCAGAACATGTTTATGAGAGCAGAGCCCAGGACAGGAGAGCATCAACAACAACAACAATCTACCAGGCCTGAGAGGAGCAAGACACGGGAGACGGGTCACGGTGGTCGGCTGGCTATATAACTCCAGTCACCGTTATGACAGGTGAGTGTGTTAACGCTCACAACCCGCGACACCTGGCCTTGATTTGCTAACGAAGGTGGCTGTTTTTATGATTTTTTTTGTTTATGTCACAAGGGTCATTTGGTGGCTGACGGCTATGACCGTTAACGCTGGCGCTCTTACCGCGAGAATGTATTATATGTCCTCATCATCCCCTTCTCAAGGACAGCACATGTAACATCAACAATAACAATAACAATAACAACAGTCATTTCAACAACCACAAGACTGAATGGTGTATGGGGAGGGTAGTAAACATTAGATGTGAACTGGGAAAAAACAGACTAACGTTGCAATAAACTTGTGTGGTGTGCGAAAAAGAATTTTCTATATAAAAAATAATTTTTTAAAATTCAGAAAATTTAATTGAAACGTTTTCAAAGCAAGATATTATCTGATACGATACTCATCTACCTCGTAGCCTAGTAGGCGGTTGAGGCAACACTGAGAATTTTTGTAATTAATTTTTTGTTACACAGTTATACCAAATGCAACACATGTAAACGGTTTTGTCGGAGAGAGAGAGAGAGAGAGAGAGAGAGAGAGAGAGAGAGAGAGAGAGAGAGAGAGAGAGAGAGAGAGGAGAGAGAGAGAGAGAGGAGAGAGAGAGAGACAGAGACAGAGACAGAGACAGAGACAGAGAGAGGAGAGACGCTTTAACAATGTATTGTCATTGCCAACGTAAGCAGAGAAGAGAGAGAGAGAGAGAGGAGAGAGAGAGAGAGAGAGAGGAGAGAGAGGAGAGAGAGAGAGGAGAGAGACGAGAGAGAGAGAGAGACAGAGAGAGAGACAGAGAGAGAGAGAGAGAGAGAAGACAGAGACAGAGACAGAGACAGAGAGAGAGACGAGAGAGAGAAGACAGCAGACAGAGCAGACTAGAGAGAGAGAAGAGAAGAGCAGAAAGACAGACAGACAGAAGACAGAGACAGAAGAGACAGAGACAGAGAGAAAGCAGAGACGAACAGAGACAGAAGAGCATGAGAGACAAGAGAGCAGAGACAGGACGAGAAGACAGAGACAAGACAGAAGCAGGACAGACAGAAGACAGGACAGACACGACAGCACAGACACACACACACACACACACACACACACACACACACACACACACACACACACACACACACACACACAGAAAGCTTACCTGAGCGCTAGTAGTAGTAGTAGTAGTAGAAGCAGCAGCAGTAGTAGTAGTGGTACTTGTAACACCACCACCAGTAGCAGCGGCAGCGGCAGCAGTAGAGATATTGAGGACAGCAGCTGTGGCGTTGGTGACCTTGCCCTTGGCGGCTTCGTCCACCAGGTTGCTGACCATGGTCAGCAGATTGTTGAAGGCGTCCTTCAGAGTGCTGATCACCCCCTCGGCGTGGGAGGGGTTGGGGAGGAGGAGGTGTCGTTTCCGTCCGTTACCCCCCCTGTCGTGGTCCGTAGCGAGGCCACTCCGCTGTACAGAGTAGAGGCTGGGGTGGTTGGTGAGAGGGAAGGGATGGAGACCGTTGGTGGGGGTGTTGATGGTGGTGTAGAGGCTGGCGTTGGCTGTGCTGTTGTTGTAGTCTGGACAGAGTGTGGAAGAAAATTCGTTTTTTTATTATATATATATATATATTTTTTAATATATTGTATATTGATGAACGATGTTGGTTAGCTGTGCTTGTTCTTTTGTTTAGGGGGGGGGGGGGGTGTTGCTTCATTTCTTGTTTCTTGGTGGGTTTCCATCTGTCAGTCAAGTCAAGTCATAATGATCTTGACTCAGGGTAAAAAATGTGAGTTTACACAACTTTTTTTTTCATCTTGCCCTCACAAAAAAATATTAAAAAGTGACCTATGAAAGCATTCAAAAAACATATCTTTCTGTGTGTCTGTCTGTTTGTCTCTGACTTTCTGTCGGTCGGTCGGTCTCCTCTGTCTCTGCTCTCTGTTTATGTCTCTGTCTCTCTGTCTTTTGTCTCTGTCTTTTGTCTCTCTCTCTTCTCTCTCTCTCTCTCTCTCTCTCTCTCTCTTCTCTCTCTCGCCCCGTGTGCGAACGCACGCAGAACATCTTGCGCACACGTTAAATCCTGTTCCGCTTTTCGTAAGAGTAGGCCATCGTGTGCCGGTGGGAACAGATGACATTTACAAAAACTGCATACACAAGGGGACTGGATGAAAAAAGCACAAGAGTGCGTATCCCATTATCCCCGATATAAAAGAATAAATCAAAAAGAATAATTCTCTCGTTTGCTGCTCGCTCGCTCGCTCGCTCTCTTTTATTTGAATCTTTGACAAATCATTTTCAAAATGATTGAGAAGTTGTTATTTGCACTTGTGTTCTCCAATTCTGTGTATTACATCCTCAATAAATCTCTGTTTTTGCAAGTCACCAGAAAGGAAAAACTGAAAGAAAGCAGACTGTATGAGCCAGCATCACTAAGGAGTCTTCATCCTGTGTCCACCCTTGTGTGTACCGCCACTAGCTAAAAATAACCAGGTTTCCTTCCTGGTAACGATATTATATATATACCGTAAAATCCCTAGCATACGCCCCCCCCCCCCCCCCTGCACTGATTTAGGGCAAAATAGGGGGGTGGGCGTTTGCTAGGGATAGACCCCTTTGCACAAAATAATTTTTGTGCTCAACCGTGCAATTGAGTGAATACAAACCCCGAAAGCATGTAAGTTAGGTTGTGTGAGTAGAAGTGAAGGAAAATAGAAAAAAAGGGATTTTGAGGCAAAGAAGGCCAACGAGTTCCATAGCTTTCCGTTGTAGGTCCTTGTTTTGCAATACCCTGCCTTCAGATCTTTCGTCTTCCAGATAATGCAGCACACCTTGGTCGACATGTTCAGATCTAACTGCTGATCCTTTAGACAGTTTCCGTTTTTGTTTGTCTTTTCAGTACTGCTGTTCAAGTCTACCTCTGTTTTCACTCCATTCCCTGATCCTCTTCCTATCCACAGAAAATTCAGGGCACACTCAGAAACATTTAGCCGCCGCTGTAGTCTAGTGGTTAGGGCGTTGGACTCGTAATCTAAAGGTTGTGGGTTCGATCCCAGCTTTCGGCTATGGCGTTGTGCCCTTGGAAAAGGCACTTTACGGCTATTTTCTCACCCCACCCAGGTGTAAAAGGGGTACCAACCTTGTGTTGGGGGTTAACCCTGCGATAGACTGGCGTCCTATCCAGGGGGGAGTCTATGACTCTCAGTCGCTTAACGCCACAGAAACCGGGATAAGCACCGGCCTGATGAGCCTCTATAGGCTCGGGACAGACTTTAACTTTTTAACTCAGAAACATTTCCACCTGCTTCGTTATCCAGATACTGGAGGGCTTCCAATTTGAAAAATACAGTGTAAGACTGTCGCGGGAGTGAGGAGAGGGGACAAAGAATAAGAAAAAAAGAAAGAAACACGAAAAGGTAAAGAAGGGGAAAAAGATGACTTTTAGAACAGTCTGCACAAATCCAGTGAATGTGAGCATAGTCTCTTTGAAAAAAGCAGGGTGGGCGTTTGCTAGGTAGTTACCCCTGTGCACAACTTTTGGCCCTAAGTGGGGGGTGGGCGTTTGCTAGATGGTGGGCTTATGCTAGGGATTTTACGGTGTATATATATATATATATATATATATATATATATATATATATATATATATATATATATATATATATATATATATATATATATATATTTTACGGTGTATATATATATATATATATATTTTACGGTGTATATGTATATATATATATATCTATATATATATCTATCTATATTATATATCTTTATTTATACACATACATACATACACACATACATACATACATACATACATACATACATACATACATACATACCTACCTACCTACCTACCTACCTACCTACCTACCTACCTACCTACCTACCTACCTACTCTACCTACTCTATCATGCTGCATGCATGCATGCATGCATGCATGCATGCATGCATACATACATACATACATACATACATACATACATACATACATACATACATACATACATACATACATACTACATACAATACATACAACACACACTCTCTCTCTCTCTCCCTCTCTCTCTCTCTCTCTGTATATATATATATATATATATATATATATATATATATATATATATATATATATATATATATATATATATATATATATATATATATATATATATCGAGAAGGTAGGTCATACATTTCAGGCAAAAATACAGAGGTTGACATTGTTAAAAAAAATTAAGGAAAGACCACGAACTGAGACAAGGGTCTTTTAAAAAACAAATTAAATGATAGGAAGAAAAGACAAAAGGCAGAAGCGAAGACAGCAATAGAAAAGAAGATATACCTACATCTCTCTACATCAATATATATATATGCAAGGCACTGTCCAAGGAGGAAGAAAAATAGGCAGACCAAGGAAGAGATGGGAGGACAACATCAGCGAATGGACAGGCATAGAATTCAACAAAACCCTGAGAAAGGCAGAACAGAAAGAGGAATGGAGGGAACTGGTTGGTTGTCAAGTCTTCATGGGTGCCTCCACGGTTGCCAGACCAAGGATATGTGTATTATATATATATATATATATATATATATATATATACATACATATATATATATATATATATATATATATATTGTATGTATGTATATATATATATATATATAAGAATATAGCAATCGAAAAGAAGATATACCTATATCTCTCTACATCAATATGGATAGATAGATAGATAGATAGATAGATAGATAGATAGATAGATAGATAGATAGATAGATAGATAGATAGATAGATAGATAGATAGATAGTAGGTAGGTAGGTAGGTAGATAGATAGATAGATAGATAGATAGATAGATAGATAGATAGATAGATAGTAGATAGATAGATAGATAGATTGACAGACAGACAGACAGACAGACAGACAGAGAGACAGACAGACAGACAGATAGATAGATAGATAGATAGATAGATAGATAGATAGATAGATAGATAGATAGATAGATAGATAGATAGATAGATAGTTAGATAGATAGATAGATAGATGTCACGGAATTTCAAGAAGGCGTGAATGTTCTTTCGAACAAAGGAGTAGCCTAAGCTCCAACACCTTGTTGACGCTGAACTATTCGTGAACAAACTCGTTACTTTAGGACCCGGCACAGCTTTGCTCTTATGAAGCCCCGAATCAGAATAAAGTATGCTTGTTCATGTAGATTCGCCAAACAATGACCTACAACTGATAACCATAATACAATACAACAGTTATGATTCGTCAAAGGAATAGCAAACCATTTTTTAAAGCAACAACAGTCAGCCATTTGGAATCTTTATGTACCCTTTTGGACAATCAAAAAAAGCAAAACCAAAGCAAATTAAGAAAAAAAAAGGTCCTTAATCAACAAAACCTGTTTACACTAAGCATGCATCTTTGGAATCATTTTTTCAACAATACACGGACAGCAAATCAAGAACCACAACTTCTGTAGTTCGCACCTGGTTTAAAGTCGTCTGTACTCCGCCGGAAGTTGTTGTGACGGAAGTGTTTGTCGTCTGCTGAGAACTTCCTCTTGTTGTCTGCTGAGAACTTCCTCTTGTTGTCTGCTGAGAACTTCCTGTTGTGGTAGCGAAAGTGCTTGTCCTCGGCGGAAGACTTTCTGCTGAAGTGACGAAAGTCGTGGTGGTCGTGGGCGGAACACTTTTTTCCGAGGTGACGAAAGTCGTTGTCTGCTGTAGACTTTGTGTTGAAGTAAGGGTAGTAGCGCGGGTGGTCTGTTGCGGACTTCCCGTTGTGGTGGCAGTTATCTGCTTCACAATGGCTGCGGTGGTGTCGGGGAGGAGAATCTCCTTCAGGTTGTTCAGCATGCTGCTGAAGGCTGTGGTCAGAAAGTCCACCACTCTCTCCGGCACCGCTGGCGGATTGCCGCTGGATCTTAAACCTGCAGAAGTCGTTTTGTTTCCCGCTGCCGGTGTAGTCACTGATGGTGATGCCGAGGATTGAACGGTGCTCTCTGTGGCTGCTGCTGTTACGACAACTGCATTTGTTGTGATGGATGGTGGAGGTGGTGTTGTAGGGGACCCCGATGCCTGACAGAGGGAGAGGAAAAGAAAAACACTTGTTTGTGTTTGTGTGTGATAGGGACTGAGTGGATAGGGTGTGTTGTTTCTTTGTCTTCATATTTTATCGAAAAAAGTCTTCTTCTTCTTTTTGCTGCTGCTGCTTCTTCTTCTTCTTCTTCTTCTTCTTCTTCTTTCTTCTTCTTCTTCTTCTTCTTCTCCTTCTCTTCTCTCCTTTTGCTTCTTTTTCCCCATTCTTCTTCTTTTCTTTCTTTCTTTCTTTCTTTCTTTCTTTCTTTCTTTCTTTTGTCTACTTCTTCTTTTCATCCTCCTCCTCCCCCTCCCCCCCCCCCCTTTTTCTTCGTCTTCTTCTTCTTTTTGCTTTTTCTTCTTCTTCTTCTATTTTTCTTCTTTCTTTCTTCTTCTTCTTCTTCTTCTTCTACTTCCTCCTCTTTTTGCTTCTTTTTTCCCCATTCTTCTTCTTTTGTTTTCTTTCTTTCTTCTTCTTTCTTTCTTTCTTTTTCTTTCTTTCTTTTTTCTTCTTTCTCTCTTTCTTCTTCTTCTTATCTTCTTTCTCTCTCTCTTCTTCTTCTTTCTTCTTCTTCTTCTTTCTTCTTCTTCTCTTCTTCTTCCTTCTTCTTCTTCCTTTAATTCTTTCTCTTCTTTTTCGTAGAACACTCAGTCAGCTAACGACTGTTGTCTGTTCTAGGAGCGAAACTTTAAGCGCCTCATAAGTCAGGCCCAGGGCATCCGACTTCGGCATAGGACAAAACTGCTATCTTTGGAGAATTGACCAAATATGCAGAAAATAGACAAGAAGGTTGTAACAGGAACAAAAGAGAACGAGGTACAAACAAAAGAGAGGGATAGAAAAGAGGATTCATAGCACAGAATTTCCAGAAGGTGTGGGTGCTTTTTATGCTGACAGGACCCGACATCCACCCAAAGATGAGGGAGAGGGGGGGGGGGGGGGGGTTTAAACAATATAAACTACTGATCCATTGTGCTTTGTTCTTTATTTTCAGTTTTGGCTGGCTGACTAGTTAGTTCGTTGGCTGGTTGGTTTGTTGGTTGGTCAGTTGGTTAGTTGGTTGAATCATTCGTTCGTTGGCTGGTTAGTTGGTTGTTTGGTCGATTGGTTGGCTGGTTGGTTGCTTGGTTGGTTGCTTGGTTGGTTGGTTTAATGACAGATTTTTTTGGTCAGTTAGTTGCTTCTGTTTAGTACAAGAAGTTATTTTGGCGAAAGATTGTTAGCTCATTTTTGTAATCAGAAAAGGATTCTTTTTTTCTTTCGTTAAAATAAATATCAATGCTTCCACTTCCTTGCTGTTAAACAAAGAAAAAAATCGATGAACCGTGCACCCCTTGATGCTGCACCTCTATAGAATTACAGCCAATTTCCTCCATCCACCACCCCCAGCTTTTTCCCCACAAAAATGTGATGCACACACCATAGGTTACATTACATACATAAGCGAGGACGTAAAAAAAAGCAAGCATGTGCATGTTGCATGAGCCTTTTTGAGATACTAAAGTATTCTTGAGTCGTGAGTCTTAAAGCAGTAAGTATGAACCAGTTCTGTTGGCTTACATACCTAGGGAGAAATGTGTTAGATTTTAAGCTAATTCAAGAATAGAAAGCACACAAGATGACTTCGGATGAGACTATAAACCGAGGCCCCGTGTGCGAACGCACGCAGAACATCTTGCGCACACGTTAAATCCTGTTCCGCTTTTTGTAAGAGTAGGCCATTGTGTGCTGGTGGGAACACATGACAGGATTTCCAAAACTGTATACACACGGGGACTGGATGTGAAAAAGCACATGAGTGCTTATTCCATTATCCTCGATGTAAAAGAATTTTCAAAAAAATTATAATAGGAGTGAACGAATAAAATGTTTGGTTTATCAAGGGCATGAAAATCTCCCTCCATACCATCAACAATCTGTCATAAAAGACTCGTGCAAAGGCAGAACACTGACCACAAAGAACTCTAAAAATATGAAAGCAAAGAGTAATAACTAATACATGGCAATGGTATCATATAAGCAAAAGAATAATAACTTTTACACGGCAACGGTTTCATATAAGCAAAAGAGTAATAACTTTTACACGGCAACGGTTTCATATAAGCAAAAGAGTAATAACTTTTACACGGCAACAGTTTCATATAAGCAAAAGAGTAATAACTTTTACACGGCAACGGTTTCATATCAGCAAAAGAGTAATAACTTTTAAATGGCAATGGCATCACATAAACAAAGAGTGATAAATATTGAATTTCAAAGGTGTCATATAAGCAAACAGTAATAACTATTAAATGGCAATGGTACTATATAAGCAAACAGTAATAACTATTAAATGGCAATGGTACTATATAAGCAAACAGTAATAACTATTAAATGGCAATGGTATCATATAAGCAAAGAGTAATAACAATTAAATTTCCATGGTATCATATTATAAGCAAAGAGTAATAACTATTAAATGGCGATGGTATCATATTTTAAGCAAAGTGTAATGACTATTCTATGGAAATGATAACATTCATACACAATTAATGCAAAACATGACAGACAGAACATAATGTAGCATGTATTAAGCTGAACATCCTTTACATGTCACATGCTGTTAACATTCAATCATTGCAAATGCTAATTATCATGAGATCAGTTTTCTAAAGTGCAGAACAGGTGTGGAACAGAGATGAAACGGCATCCTGCACCATCTTGTCTACAATCAAGGTTTAGTAAGCAGACATATAGAAAGGGGAACCGGATAGCCTAGTGGTTAGAACATTGCCCCCGCAATCTGACGACCGGGGCTCGAATACCATTCAAGGGGATTTTTCTCCTGGAGTTAATATCAGTGCAGACACCACTCTCCCCAAAAGTCCTTGGGATGAGACTATAAACCGAGGCCCTGTGTGCAAACACACGCAGAACATCTTGCACACACGTTAAATCCTGTTCCGCCTGTCGGAAGAATGGGCTATTGTGTGCCGATGGGAACAGATGACAAAATTTACAATACTGCATACACACAGGGACTAGATCTAGATGTAAAAAAAAAAAATTTAATTTAAAAAAGCACATAATTGCTCATTCCATTATCCTCGATATAAAAAAAATTAAATAATAAAAAAAAAATAAACATGCAATTTTCATCGAAGGAAAAAGCATAGCTGATTAAATTTTCAGTTACTGCAACTGAAAATCTGCACAGTGGTGGGTTTGGGTTTTTTTTTTAGATTTCAGAAAGGCATTTGACAGAGTGGCACATGGTTTTACAGACAGCTATATGAAGGCAAACCATGGGCCAAAAACTCTGGCACCTCAACAAACAGCCTTTTACCATTGTCAACTGCTTAATGCTTGCTAATGGCACTTAGAATAAATAATTCCGAACTTCCACAGGAGTAGGACAAGGCTATCTTTCGACCCTGACATTATTCATCATGTTCTTGTCGGAAAAATTACAAAACAAACTTTTAAACAACTCTGGGTGTATCTTCAGTTTTTAGGGGGATAGTTGGAATAAAGAAGACTAAAAACATGAAATAATAGCTCGGCACAAACAAATCCTCTCTGTAACAAAAAGTCGCTTGATTTCGAGAGAAGACAAATTCCAAGTAACTGCACGACAAGGATCTGTGAGAACTCCATAAATGAGGGAGAGTGGAATTTGTACATGAAAGACGTAGACAAATGGAATGTAAACATGCTGTCTTCGTTGCCAAGCTCATCCTGTGTTCCAGTTGACAGTTGACAGAGGACAGGATATCAAGCTGGGTGTAAGAGATGAGGTAAGAAATCAACAACAAGAAACGGCTACAGGGTAATCGAAATGTGCGTGAAACTTCCTACATAGACAGATCACTGTATATTTACGTTGAAACACTTCCACCTCACGATGCTGTAAGGAAAAGTTCTGTTATGATGATATAGGCTTTTTTTTCTCTCCATTATTGGGCATTTATAAGTGCCTTGAAGTGTGGTAGTAAAAAGTTACCACGGGGTACTAAACACAAACTTATTCGCTTTAAAAAGCGTTGTTTCACCGTCTGTGTGCGCATGCGCGCGCATGCACACGCACGCACTCACTCACTCACTCACACACACACACACACACACACACACACACACACACACACACACACACTGACACACACATTTTGCATATTAAAAAAATCTGCATTTTTTATTCCATTAAACATTCACAAAACAATTCTTTAAATAAAAAACCCATTAACAATAACAAAGACAACACTTTTTACAAAAGCACGCGGACAACAAGCAAAATTGATGATGGGGATTAGATTTACAGCTCAAAATAAAAATGTCATGATGTCACAGTAATGCGTGGCACCCTTTTCCTTCTCCCTCTTTCTTTCTATGCCATAAAAACAATAGAATTCAAGGTTAATGTATTCCACGATTTCTGTTGCATTAATGTACGTCATCTGGATAATTTTGACGTACATTATTATTTCCCCCCTCTGCCCCTCCCCCTTGTTTCGTAAACACATGACTTGATTTCTTAATTTCCCCCCAGGAACTATCATGATGAAATACGAGACGTCAGGAAATGAAAATCTTAACCCAAAAATGAATGAATATATGGATCAGAGATCAATAAATGGAATCATGAGTAAATGAATATTCATGAATACAAGATCCATTGATAATTTTTCCATTCAAACATTTATGTACCCACAGTGCCACGGGGGGGGGGGGGGGGGAATTCTTAATCCAAACTCCATTCTTGTTCCTTCTATAAGATGATCAAACATGTGAGTCTGTTTCACTAAAATGTGAAACGCATAATTCGATATAACATCCTTGATGATCAAGTGGTTTGATTTTTTTAATGAGATATAAAGATGGTTTACTTAGGTATGGAAAGGGGGTGAGGAGAGGGAGGGGTTAACAGGGAGCTGAAAGAAATGGTAGAAGGGGGGGGAGGGGGGCAGAGACTGGGAGGGAAGTACCTTAGAAAAAAGAAGTTGCCATGATGAAGCCGAGAATTCGATTCTGCTGCAATTGTCGCAGTATTTGATGTTTACACTAGCAGGATCATCAGACAGTAGGAAGACTTTTACACTAGCAGGATCATCAGTCAGTAGGAAGACTTTTACACTAGCAGGATCATCAGTCAGTAGGAAGACTTTTACACTAGCAGGATCATCAGACAGTAGGAAGACTTTTACACTAGCAGTATCATCAGACAGTAGGAAGACTTTTACACTAGCAGGATCATCAGTCAGTAGGAAGACTTTTACACTAGCAGGATCATCAGACAAGAGGAAGACTTTTACACTAGCAGGATCATCAGACAGTGGGAAGACTTTTACACTAGCAGGATCATCAGACAGTAGGAAGACTTTTACACTAGCAGGATCATCAGACAGTAGGAAGACTTTGACACTAGAGCAGGATATCACAGAGGACACAGACAGTAGGAAGACTTTTACACTAGCAGGATCATCAGACAGTAGGAAGACTTTTACACTAGCAGGATCATCAGACAGTAGGAAGACTTTTACACTAGCAGGATCATCAGACAGTAGGAAGACTTTTACACTAGCAGGATCATCAGACAGTAGGAAGACTTTGACACTAGCAGGATCATCAGTCAGTAGGAAGACTTTTACACTAGCAGAATCATCAGACAGTAGGAAGACTTTTACACTAGCAGGATCATCAGACAAGAGGAAGACTTTTACACTAGCAGGATCATCAGACAGTAGGAAGACTTTTACACTAGCAGGATCATCAGACAGTAGGAAGACATTTACACTAGTAGGATCATCAGACAAAAGGAAGACTTTTACGCTAGCAGGATCATCAGAAACATACGAGAGGAAGACTTTTACACTAGCATGATCATCAGACAGTAGGAAGACTTTTACACTAGCAGGATCATCAGACAGTAGGAAGACTTTTACACTAGCAGGATCATCAGACAGTAGGAAGACTTTTACACTAGCAGGATCATCAGACAGTAGGAAGACTTTTACACTAGCAGGATCATCAAACACATTACATGAGGAAGGCTTCTATACTAGCATGATCATCAGACAGCAGGAAGATTTTTACACTACAAGATCATCAAGAAACATACAAGAGGAAGATTTTTTACACTAGCAGAGTCATCAGACAGTAGGAAGACTTTTACAATAGCAGGATCATCAGACAGTAGGAAGACTTTTACACTAGCAGAATCATCAGAAACATACTACAGGAAGATTTTTTACACTAGCAGGATCATCAGACAGTAGGAAGACTTTTACACTAGCAGGATCATCAGAAACATACTACAGGAAGATTTTTTACACTAGCAGGATCATCAGAAACATACTAGAAGAAGATTTTTTACACTAGCAGGATCATCAGAAACATACTAGAGGAAGATTTTCTACACTAGCAGGGTCATCAGAAACATACTAGAAGAAGATTTTTTACACTAGCAGGATCATCAGACAGTAGGAAGAGTTTTACACTAGCAGGATCATTAGAAACATACTAGAGGAAGATATTTTACACGAGCAGGGTCATCAGACAGTCACAGTAGGAAGAGTTTTACACTAGCAGGGTCATCCAACACATTACATGAGGAAGTCTCTCTTCTGTTGTGTTTTAACTCTCTATCTCCTGATCATGGCACTGATGCCATTCCCACAGCGCTGTTCTGCGTGTGTTGTGTGTTTCCACAGGGGAACTCGGTTCATAGTGGCACCCAAAGGACTTTTGGGGGGAATGGAGTTGTCACTGATATTAACTCCAGAGGAAAAATCTTTTTTAAAAAAAAATGGATCCCAGGTTATCATATCACGAACACATCACTCTAACCACCTGGCTATCCTGTCCCCCTCAGGCAGAGGCAGACAGAACAGGGAGTGGGAAAGCAGTATCCAGACTTGGATTTATTTATTTATTTATTCTTTTATATCGAGGATAATGGAATAAGCACTCATGTGTTTTTTTTCATCCAGTCCCCGTGTGTATGCAATTTTGTAAATATTGTCATCTGTTCCCACCGGCACACAATGGCCTATTCTTACGAAAAGTGGAACAGGTTTTAAAGTGTGCGCAAGATCTGCCTGCGTTCGCACACGGGGCCTCGGTTTACAGTCTCATCCGAAAGACTTATTACGGGCAGGTGTGAGTTAATTCTTTTTATTGACGAGGGCTGGGCAACAGAAGAGAAGATAAGATAGCAGAGTTGCTGTTTTTTCCATGACCCTAGTGGCATTAGGGACGGGATAGTTCAGTGGTCTTTCCCTACGCCAAAGTTAAGCAGCATCGAGCGTGGTTACCAAGTGGATGGGTGACCGTTTGCGCGCCTTGGTTTCAGTACAGTTCCCCAGTTCGCCCAGCTATAAATAGGTTCCTGCCCTCTTTAGGGTCAGGGAAGGTAAAGCAGCGAGGGAGAGGAGATGGGCGCCGCCCTCCAAATGCTGGCCCCTAGAGAAGCTGTCTCTGATGCCTCGCTCCCCCTACAACCACAGAGGTTATGGGACACCTTTACCTTTACCTTTTAGTGGCACTCACATAACCCAAGGATACTAAATACCATCTACCTGACTGATTGACCAATGACTGACTGGCTAACTGGCCGCTTACCCAAGTGATTAACTGTCTACTTGACTCACTGACAAACTGATGGAGAGACTCGATACCGGACTGATCAGCAAAGAAGACTGCCACCGTGCTTGCATAACTATCAATATCAAATACATAAAATCCTAACAACGGTGTGCATAAAAAATGCCATAGTCTCCCCCCCCCCCCCCCCCCCCCCATATGTTTGTTTTTTAAATTGGTAATAATTACACGCTCAGGTAAGACAGACAGAAACTGTCTTCTTAAAGAATGCTTTCAAATGCGAAAAGAACTGACTGAAAAGTGGACATTGTTTGACAGTTTTGTAAAAAAGAAGCCATCTAAAAACAAAACAAAAACAAAACAAAAAAAACAAGGCATGAAACCAGATCACTTGCAATAATAGCATAACAGAAAGAAAAACATTGTACTTTC
>CM060342.1:3625807-3630807 GCA_030674155.1 Stramonita haemastoma | reverse complement strand
AGTTCTTGATACGACAGTTTTTATCTAGCCACAAAATGAGGTTACGTTTATCACAGTGGTTGTTTCGTTCTGAAATTCGATCAAATAATCATTGTCTGGATCCTTTGATTAAAGTGGGGGGGTATTTTGATTTCTGTGTTTGTTTTGTTGTGTGTTGTTTCAAAGATATGTGTATCTGAGTTTGTGGCATGAGATAGATAGATAGATAGATAGATAGATAGATAGATAGATAGATAGATAGATAGATAGATAGATAGATAGATAGATAGATAGACAGATAGATAGATAGATAGATAGATAGATAGATAGCCAGACAGACAGACAGGTAGATAGATAGATAGATAGATAGATAGATAGATAGATAGATAGATAGATATATCGATAGATAGATAGCCAGACAGACAGACAGACAGGTAGGTAGGTAGGTAGGTAGGTAGATAGATAGATAGATAGATAGATAGATAGATAGATAGATAGATAAATAGATAGATAGATAGATAGATAGATAGATAGATAGATAGATAGATAGATAGATAGATAGACAAGAAGATAGAGAGGGGGTAGACAGACAGATAGACAGACAGACAGACATCTAGACAGACAAACAGACAGAGAGACACACGGACAGAGATATAGACAAACAGACAAACAGACAGACAGATAGACAGACAAACAGACAGACAGACAGATAGATAGATAGATAGACAGACAGACAGACAGACAGACAGACAGACAGACAGATAGACAGACAGACAAACAAACAGACAAGAGAAGCGGAGAGCGGATGTGACACCTCAAAGCTTGTAAGAGCAAAGCCCGTGGTCTGACCCCATGAACATGGGTGCTTCGTAAGTCTGGGCTTTATGTTTATGACAACAGTCAGCTATTTCATTCAGAAAAAAAAAAAAACAAGACAGAAAAGATGAAAGCAAAGAAAGAAAATGAATGGGTCAACGATATTTGATACGCAAAGGAAGAAATTTTAGGCCAAACCTTGCTAGCTTGACAATAATCTTGTCCTTGTTCATATATTCATATCTACAAGCATATCTTAAACCACAGAGAGACAGACAGACAGACAGACAGGCAGGCAGACAGGCAGACAGACTAGACAAACATAGAGAGAGTCTAGAACAGAGAAGAAGAAGAAGAAGAAGAAGAAGAAGAAGAAGAAGAAGAAGAAGAAGAAGAAGAAGAAGAAGAAGAAGAAGGAGATGATGATGATGATGATGATGATGGACTAGAAGAACAAGAAGACCAAGAGGAACAAGAACAAGAGAAACAGAAAAGACAAACAGAAAAACAAAACACACAATGTTGCTAATAACACTGCAGTAAGAGTGGAAGCAACCGCAGCAACAGCAGCATTAAAAAATTAAATGTAACAGAGGCAGAAGTAATGGTAACGAATTAAAAGTGGCGGCAACAACAGCAGCAGCATAATCATCAGCACAACTAAAACAGAATAACTAACCAAACATAATAACGACAGAGATCACAGAAACAAGAACAGTTTTCTTTTTGTTTTCAGAATATCTTTGGCAGCAGTTCATAGTAATAGTGAGTGCATCATATAATAGGACATGATGGTGGAAATGCTGGTTCACGTTAAACAAGAGTCGAAGATAATAAGTTAAAGGAGACACATAGTCAATTCACACGTTAATCAAAGTCCTTCGGATGAGACTATAAATTGAGGCCCCGTGTGCGAACGCACGCAGAACATCTTGTGCACACGTTACATTCTGTTTCGTTTTTCGTAAGAGTAGGCCATTGTGTGCCAGTGGGAACAGATGACAAGATTTACCAAACTGCATACACATGGGGACTGAGTGTAAAAAAAAAAAAAAGCACATGAGTGCTTATTCCATTATCCTCGATGTAAACGATAAATAAAAGAAAAAATAAAGAGTCTAAGATAATAAATTAAAGGAGACACTTTACATATTATTCAGAGTCAAAGATAATAAGTTAAAGGAGACACGTAGTCAATTCTCACGTTAGTCAAAGTGTAAGATAATCAGTTAAAGTAGTCAGTTCAAACGTTAGTCAGAGTCTGAGATAATCAGTTAAAGGGGATATGTTGTCAATTGACACGTTAGTTAGTCAGTCCTTTGGATGAGACTAATAAACCGAGGCCCCGTGTGCAAACGCACGCAGAACATCTTGCACACACGTTAAATCCTGTTCCGCTTTTCGTAAGAGTAGGCCATTGTGTGCCAGTGGGAACAGATGACAAGATTTACAAAACTGCATACACATGGGGACTGGATGTAAAAAAAAAAAAAGCACACGAGTGCTTATTCCATTATCCTCGATATAAACGATAAATAAAAGAAAGAATAAAGAGTCTAAGATAATAAATTAAAGGAGACACTTTACACGTTATTCAGAGTCAAAGATAATAAGTTAAAGGAGACAGTAGTCAGTTCACACGTTAGCCAGAGTCTCAGATAATCAGTTAAAGGAGACAGTAGTCAGTTCACACGTTAACCAGTCTCAGATAATCAGTTAAAGGAGACAGTAGTCAGTTCACACGTTAACCAGAGTCTCAGATAATCAGTTAAAGGACACACATAGTCAATTCACACGTTAGTCAAAGTCTAAGATGATAAGTTAAGGAAGCACGCAGTTAAGTCACGTTGGACAAAGTCTAAGATAGGTTAAATGAGGCAGGTAGTTCAGTTAGTTTTGAGACAGAGGACTTAATGTACAGATAGAGAGAGAGAGAGAGATAGATAGATAGATAGATAGATAGATAGATAGACAGATAGATAGATAGATAGATAGATAGATAGATAGATAGATAGATAGATAGATAGATAGAGAGAGAGAGAGAGAGAGAGAGAGACAGACAGACAGACAGACAGACAGACAGACAGACAGACAGACACAGACAGACAGACAGACATAGATAGACAGATAGATAGATAGATAGATAGATAGATAGATAGATAGATAGATAGATAGATAGATAGAGATAGATAGATAGATAGATAGATAGATAGATAGATAGATAGATAGATAGATAGATAGATAGATAGATAGATAGATAGATAGATAGATATGATGGTACAGAAGAAAGGAAATAAATTAGTCTTTCGAAAGGAAGACACAAAAAAACCACGGAAACAAAGAAAGACAGAAAAGAAAGACAGACAAACATAAAAAAAGAAAGGAAGGAAAACATCAGGAAAGAACAAACAAAATTATTGCAAAGGCATCAGGCACTGAACAAGTAACTGACTGACAGACAGACTGACTGACAGACGACTAACAGATAAACCATATTGATAGACAGACAGACAGACAGACAGACAGACAGAGATCCAGAATAAGAAAAAAACAAACAAAGAGAAAGCGATCAAGAATTACCTACGACATGAACAGAACAGAACAAAGCAAAAACTTACACAACAATCTCAAAATCAAACCATCCAAAAAGAAACACAAAAACAAATAAAACAAACATACAAACTCAGCCAACGAACAACAAGCAAACCACAAGACAGACAACAAAACAAACAAAAAATATATCTAAAATAATCTAGATCTAAATCACAAGTTTTTGCTTCACTCAATCCTCATTCCTGGAAGCTGTGTCTTGACTTTGCGTCACAAAAGCAACGTCATATAATGCATATGACGTAATAAACACTACTCGCGCATGAAACTGTCCCTTTAAAAAAGCACACCAAAAAACCCACACAAACCAAACCAGCCTTGGATATCACGTTGATCTGTATGTTCCCTAGACTAAATCTAGCGCTTAACCCACACGGCCCACTTGCGTAGAAAAACGTTTCACTCCTCCATCTATAGCTATCCAAGCGACAGAGCCTGTGAGTGGTTAATCTATACAGAGCTGCACTGTGAGAGTTAAAGCTTGCGATCCACGTATGGTCTTCCCCTGCCCACTAACTGTGGCGTGTAGCCAGGCCTAAGACTTAGGTGACAAGAGACAGATCATGCGCCAGACCCGACTTGACTAAGAAGTCAGGGAGAGAAACTCTGGGGGTCGTACACTTCTCCATCATCTTTTAAAGACGTTGATGTTAAGAGGCAGGCCACCCCTCTCTCACACACACAAGATTTATTTATGTCTTTGTTCTTAGAAGTGTTGTGACTTAAAGGGGACACTACAGCTAAAAATACTCGTGTGTGGACAAGAAACGTCACTGGAAAAAAAGATAATTTCTTCTTCCTTTCTTCTTCTGTTTCTTCTTCTTCACAATTCTTCTTCTTTACATACTTCTTCTTCTTCTTTGCATTCTCCTTCTTTCTTCTTCTTCTTCTGTTTCTTCTTCTTCTTGGAACACTCAGAGAGCAACTATTGCTGTCTTTCATATGAAAAAAAAATTGCGCTGACGTTAAGCGCCTGACAAGTCACGCCTTGCGCATCCGACTTTGTAGGGGGGGGGGGGGGGGGGGGGGGGGGGAGAGAGATTCACATCCGAAACTCCTACTTCAAATGAAATCATCTGCACGTCAGTATATTCATGCGGCATTTCTTCCGAAAGAATCACTGATTTATATTACATAGTGCTGGCTTATTGGGAGACGGGATAGCCTAGTGGTCAGAACATTGCGCTCGCAATTTGACGACCCGAGTTCAATTCCCGTTGGAGGGGATTTTTCCCCAAGAGTTAACATCAGTGCTGACTCCACTCTCCCCAAAAGTCTTTCGGATGAGACTGTAAACCGAGGCCCCGTGTACGACAGCACGCAGAACATCTTGTGCAGATGTTAAATCCTGTTCCGCTTTTCGTAAGAGTAGGCCATTATGTGCCGGTGAGAACAGATGAAAAGATTTTCAAAACTGCATACACACGGGGACTGGATGAAAAAAAGCACATGAATGCTTATTCCATTATCCTCGATATAAAAGAATTAAAGAATAAAAAATAATTAAAAAATTTAAGCCCGTTTGCGTCACTGACTGCTGCAGTGCCGTTGTGTTGGTGGAGGGCAGTAGTCCACTGAGCAACTGTCACTGGCGT
>CM060342.1:3613431-3615707 GCA_030674155.1 Stramonita haemastoma | reverse complement strand
GAGAGAGGAGAGAGAGAGAGAGAGAGAGAGAGAGAGAGAGAGAGAGAGAGAGAGAGAGAGAAGAGAGAGAGAGAGAGAGAGAGAGAGAGAGAGAGAGGAGAGAGAGAGAGGAGAGGGAAAGAGAACTCTGAACTCTGAAACAATTTTATTGTAGGCCACCGGACCCATTACAATTTCACACAGAGGGAAAGAGAGAAATAGAGAGAGGGGGAGGGAGAGAGAGAAAGGAGAGGGGGGGAAAGACAAGGAGAGAGAGAAGGGGGGGGGGGGAGAGACGCAGAGAGAGATAGAGTGTGTGTATGTGTGTATGTGTGTGTGTGCGTGTGTGTGCGTGTGTGTGCGTGTGTGTTTGTGTGTGTGCGGTGTGTGTGTCTGTGTGTCTGTGTGTCTGTGTCTGTGTGTTCACAAACCCCCCCCCCCCCCCCCCAATTATTTCAAGATCGACAAGGGCAGACCACTGACAGCAAAGGAACACCTGGACATCCTGCACAACATGCTCTCCCTTTTCTTTCTTTATTTCTTGTATTTTTAAATTCTTCTTCTTGTTTTTGTTCTCCTTCTTCTTCTTCTTCTTCTTCTTCTTCTTCTTCTTCTTCTTCTTCTTCTTCTTCTTCTTCTTCGCAATTCTTCGCAATTCTTCGCAATTCTTCGCATTCTTCGCAATTCTTCTCCTTCGCAATTCTTCTTCTTCTTCTTCGCAATTCTTCTTCTTCTTCTTCTTCTTCTTCTTCTTCTTTCTTCTTCTTTCTTCTTCTTCTTCTTCTTCTTCTTCTTCTTCTTCTTCGCAATTCTTCGCAATTCTTCGCAATTCTTCTTCTTCGCAATTCTTCTTCGCAATTCTTCTTCGCAATTCTTCTTCACAATTCTTCTTCGCAATTCTTCTTCATCATCATCATCTTCTTCTTCTTCATCTTTTTCTTCTTCATCTTCTTCTTCTTCGCAATTCTTCTTCTTCTTTGCAATTCTTCGCAATTCTTTTTCTTCTTCTTCTTCTTCTTCTTCTTCTTCTTCTTCTTTCTTCTTCTTCTTCTTCTTCTTCTTCTTCTTTCTTCTTCTCTTCTTCTTCTTCTTCTGCAATTCTTCGCAATTCTTCGCAATTCTTCTTCTTCGCAATTCTTTTTCGCAATTCTTCTTCGCAATTCTTCTTCACAATTCTTCTTCGCAATTCTTCTTCATCATCATCATCTCTTCTTCTTCATCTTTTTCTTCTTCATCTTCTTCTTCTTCGCATTCTTCTTCTTCTTTGCAATTCTTCGCATTCTTTTTCTTCTTCTTTTCTTCTTCTTCTTCTTCTTCTTTTTCTTCTTCTTCTTCTTCTTCTTCTTCTTCTTCTTCTTCTTTCTTCTTCTTCTTCTTCTTCTTCTTTTTTTCTTCTTCTTCTTCTTCTTCTTCTTCTTCTTCGCAATTCTTATTCTTCTTCTTCGCAATTCTTCTTCTTCTTCTTCTTCTTCTTCTTCTTCTTCTTCGCAATTCTTCTTCTCTTTCTTCTTCTTCTTCTTTTTCTTCTTCTTTCTTCTTCTTCTTCTTCTTCTTCTTCTTCTTCTTCTTCTTCTTCTTCTTCTTCGCAATTCTTCTTCTTCTTCTTCTTCTTCTTCTTCTTCTTCTTCTTCTTCTTCTTCTTCTTCTTCTTCTTCTTCTTCTTTTTCTTCTTCTTCTTCTTTTCTTCTTCTTCTTCTTCTTCTTCTTCTTTTCTTCTTCTTCTTCGCAATTCTTCTTCTTCTTCTTCGTCTTCTTCTTCTTCGCAATTCTTCTTCTTCGCAATTCTTCGCAATTCTTCTTCTTCGCAATTCTTCGCAATTCTTCTTCTTCGCAATTCTTCTTCTTCGCAATTCTTCTTCTCAATTCTTCTTCTTCTTCTTCTTCTTCGCAATTCTTCTTCTTCTTCTTCGCATTCTTCTTCTTCGCAATTCTTCTTCGCAATCCTCTTCTTCTTCTTCGCAATTCTTTTCTTCTTCTTCTTCTTCTTTCTTCTTCTTCTTCTTCTTCTTCTTCTTCTTCTTCTTCTTCTTCTTCTTCTTCTTCTTCTTTTTCGCAATTCTTCTTCTTCTTCGCAATTCTTCTTGTTCTTCGCAATTCTTCTTCTTCTTCTTCTTCTTCTTCTTCTTCTTCTTCTTCTTCTTCTTCTTCTCTTCTTCTTCTTCTTAATTCTTTGCGTTCTTCTTTTCTTTTTTTTCTTCTTCTCTTTTTTTTTTTTTTCTTCGCGTTCTTCTACTTCTTCTCTCCCTATTTTTTCTTTCTTTCTTCTTCTTGGCATTCTTCTTCTTCTCTCCTCTCTT
>CM060342.1:3595931-3598431 GCA_030674155.1 Stramonita haemastoma | reverse complement strand
TCGCCACTTCTTTACATTCTATACACAGATGATTGTAGAAGCAGCCATGAAAACTCATTTCTGGTAAAATTTGCGGACGACAGTGCTCTTCTGTCTCTCTTATCTGGATCAGTCCTAGACCATGGTCCAGCCCTTACCGAGTTCGTAGATTGGTGTGATGAGGCCTATCTGTAGCTAAATGTTTCTAAAACTAAAGACCTTCCTATTGATTTCAGAAGATCGGAGCACACTTCTGAGAATACCATCATCCATAGTGAAGAAGTTGAAAACGTTTTGAAATACAAATATCTGGGAACTGTTTTTGACCACAAGCTAAATTGGGATGCTAACACCGACGCCATTGTCAAAAAGGGGCAACAACGTGTGTATTTTCTGAGGAAGCTTAACTCATTTTTTGTCGACAAAAAGATTCTTTCTTTGTTCTACAAGTCTTATATAGAGAGCGTTTTAAGTTTTGCTTTCATTTGCTGGTACAATAACCTTAGCATTAAGAACAAGAATGGTCTTCAGAGAATTGTGAGAATCTGCTCTAAAATTATCGGAGAAGAACAAAGAGACCTCAGGTCGTTTTGTAATCAGCAGCTTGTACGTAAAGCAAAAGCCATTTTGGCCGATTCCTCCCACGCTCTGTTTTCAGAATTTCAGTTGTTGCCTTCAGGACGTCGTTTTCAATGCCACAACAGCAAAACAAACAGAAAAAGGAATTCCTTTGTGCCAGTAGCTATCCGAGTTCTAAACTCACATAACACTGACTGAGGTTGTTTGTTTTTGTTTTTGTTTGTTTGTTTGCTCTTTTGTGTGTGTGTGTGTGTGTGTGTGTGTGTGTGTGTGTGTGTGTGTGTGTGTGTGTGTGTGTGTGTGTGTGTGTGTGTGTGTGTGTGTGTGTGTGTGTGTGTGTGTGTAAGCTTCTCTGAATTACTTACCTGCCACTGTTATGTATGTAGCCAATGCATACAGGGGTGCACATACATGCATATGTACCCATAAAATGAGTATGTCTTATTTTTGGCTTTGTTGATTTTCTTTGAATTGCTTGTAAATTCACATGTCTTTTTACCATTATGTGCGTGGGGGGGGGGGGGGGGGGGGGGTGGTGGATGGTTGTATGGATAGGGGGGGGGGGAGCGTGTGTGTATGTGTGAGTGTGGGGGCGGGGTGGGTGTGGATTGTATGGGGAGGGGGGGGGCGTGTGTGTGTGTGTGTGTGTGTTGTGTGTGTGTGTGTGTGTGTGTGTGTGTGTGTGTGTGTGTGTGTGTGTGTGTGTGTTGTGTGTGTTGTTGTGTGTGCGTGTGCGTGCATGCATGTATATGTGCGGGTGTGAACACGTGCGTATAATGTGTAAATAATGGTGATCATATGTCTTTTCTAGTCAATGGTTTTTAAGAACATTGTATCTAAACATTGGTGTGTGTGTATGCGTGTGTTTGCGTGTGTGCAAGCAAGCGCGTGTAGAGTGTGAGTGTTTGTGACATTTTATTTGTAGTTATATAATGTTTGAACATATAAGAAATGTAGCTCCTTCGTGTGTTTGATTATGATTTGTATCAAAATGCCTGTCAGTATTGTAATTGCCCTTCAGGGATGATTAAAGTGTTTTTGACTTGACTTGACTTGACTTGAAAAACCGAGGTCCCGTGTGTTACACATCATTATGTAGCGCACGTAAAAGAACCCACGGCAACAAGAGGGTTGTCCCTGGCAAAATTATGTAGAACAAAACAACTCTGATAGGGAAACAAATACAGTTGCAGACAGGAAAAAGTGAAGAAAAAAATATAATAGTAATAACAACAACAAACAATAATAATTAATGATAATAATAATATATAATAATAATAATAATAATAATAATAATAATAATAATATAATAATAATAATAATAATATAATAATAATAATAATAATAATAATAAAATGATGATAATAATAATAATAATTGGGTGGCCCTGCACTTGTGGCGACACGCTCTCCCCGGGGAGAGCAGCCCGAATTTCACGCAGAGAAATCTACTGTGGCATAAAGTGGTAGTAAATAAATAAAAAATAAAATAAAAACACAGAATGTCCCAAATTGTAATGCAGCGTGACGCTGTGAATGTTGTAGCAGAAAGGGGGAATGACTGAGACCACCAGTATCCAAGTCACTGTTCAAATCCCGATATTATGGGCCTTGCTGGTTTGTTGGATTGGACATGTGTGTCATTTTCGTTGTTGTTGTTGTTTTTGTTTTTGTCTTGTTAAATCTACGAAACTTCGTAGAAAATGCGTTCGTGGGGTTCTAAATATGTTTGTCCCTCGTGTTCGACGATGACCTCCAAAACAGCAGAGAAGGCAGCTGCTGTTTCAGAAACTGGGCAGAAATTTGATTTTAGTGGAGATGCCTTGCCCACAGCACATCCCCACTCTCTCGGCCAAGAGGCATAAGGACAGTCAGTGTTGGAGATGTTCTCCAAAGGCCAACTAGCCACCTGGGCTGCAGCACATAAGGACTGTGCAAGTCAA
>CM060342.1:3558431-3578431 GCA_030674155.1 Stramonita haemastoma | reverse complement strand
GTGGGGGGAGGGGGGGGTGGTGGTGGAGGTGGTGGACGTGGACTGAGAGGAGCTGTTCTTGCGCGACGTGAGATCCACCACCTGAAAGATGCGCTCACTTTCTGTACCTTCACTAAGTTCTGCAACAGCATGTCGAATCCCATGGTCGAAGGCTTTGGCATCGTCAGATCTCTCGAAGGTAAGACCATACCTCTTCTCATCTGTATTCCAGTGATGAAATTTGGGGTTGGCCCGAGTATATAAAATATCCTTTTTTAACACACAGTTGAGCACCACCGTTTTGTCCGTCAACCTCTCTCCATGGATGACGTACTCTGGTTTCTGTTCAGCAGAAGCCAAGGAGGAGGGGCTGTGGCGACCTCGGGCCAGTTTGCACAACTTCACCGTGCTGAGGCCTCCTCCCCCCATAGGCACCCAGCACTGGGTGGAGTCATCGCGGGTCATCACCTGTGCCTGCACTTCTACCAGGTAATCCCCATTGTTCGCAGGATGATTGGTCATCTTCTCGCATGTTTCAAGAAAATGATCCTTTCATCGTCCCAGGTGTCAAATCAAACCAGGTGTCATAAAACCAGGTGTTCATACATAATCACATATAAACATAAACATACATAACATATACATACATACATACATACATACATACATACATACATACATACATACATACGATTCATGCCAGAACCTAAAAACTTATTCAGAAGCTCATTTACTTCCTTTTTCTGAGCAAAGAATGTTATCTGTCTCTAAATATGTCATTCGAAGTCTTGCTATTTCAAATTCTGTTCGCAATGAAATATTTATTGATCAAAGGATTATCCAAAAAGAGCTAGGAATATCTCTTTTTTTGCAGCCAATAAGAAATTATACTGAAGACCTTATGAAGGAAAATGATATCGATATATCAAACGTACCAGTTTTACCAGTAGTTCCCCAGATTCCACCATGGGAACATAAATATGCAAATTTTGATATTGACTACTCAGAAACAAAAAAGGACACTAATCAAAATCTACTCAAAACTGAGGTTCAAAATCATATAAATTGTCAGTATTTAAACCACTTAAAAGTATACACGGACGGATCTGTCTTAGAATCGGGCATTGTGGGGCTGCATTCGTTATACCCGACTTAAAAGTAAAAAGATCTTTTTGTATTGGAAAAGGTTTTACAATATTCACTTCTGAATTGTTCGCAATTATTATGGCCTAAATTATCTTTCAAATATTTCTCTTGCGATTTACAATGTCGTTTTTTGTGTTGACTCAAAATCAGTTTTACTGGCTTTAAAACATTGGGACTCTAAACTGAGAAATGATGTTATTTTTGAAACCAAGTTCCTTGTGCATTCTCTTGTTTCTAAAGGTATAGGGATAAAATTTTGCTGGGTGCCTTCACATTGCGGTCTTTACTGGAACGAATTGGCAGATTCTCTGGCAAAACGCGGTGCTTCAGAATGTACAAGTGACATAGATGATTAATAGTATAGGTCTACGTTTATCATCATTTGAAATTATTTCAATTCTTGCAAACTCCGTATATTCAAAGTTTTTTTAGATTTCACTTAAATCGTTTGTGTTGCCCACGAAATATAGAAATTATAATTCATAAATTACGTCTAAATGCTTGGAAAACTAAATATTCAAAAAATGTTTTCTGCACTTGTTCTGCTATTATATCAGTCCATCATATATTGTTTGATTGCCCTGTGCTCATTGCCTCGTGTAAAAACAAAGGGATAGATCTAAGGAAAAAATACGGAAATATCCAAAGTGTTCTGTATGATTCCGAGTCGCATGTCCTAGTATCAGTTGCAGAAAGTATTTGCCAGTCACCAGTAGGTCAGTTACTATAAATGAAATTGTATAAATTTATCATCATCCATCATATTCTTTATCCTTTCACTTTTTCCCCTCATCCCCTTTTCAGTGCATTCTTAACGTGAATGTACCATTGTCTAAATCACCTTGTAGTGAACGGACATTAAACCAATGAGAAGAAGAAGAAGGCATCGTACATACGTGCATACGTACATACGTGCATACGTACCTACGTACCTACGTAATTACGTTCATACGTACGTACGTACGTACGTACGTACGTACGTACGTACGTACGTACGTACGTACGTACGTACATACATACATACATACATACATTACATACATACAAAAGAATAAGAGGTAAATGATCATGCAATACATGAATAAAAGCCTACCCATAACTAGCATAAGACAAACCTCATCTAAGGGAGGCAGCCTGCGTTACACAAAGATCAAAAGCAGTAGAGTTTTGTCCCCTCCCTGTAACTGCCAGTCATGCTCAGTTTAAAATATTTTATTTCTCACCGTGTTGTTTTGATGCTGTGGACTCGCAAATCACACACACACACACACACACACACACACCACACACACACACACACACACACACACACACACACACACACACACACACAACACACACACGCACACACACAACACACACAACACATGCTGTTGCGGGGAAAAACTGTCAAGTGTTCATGTAATTTTTTAATGTCAGACTCTAAAATCATTTTTGCCTGATATTCCTGATTGTTCATTAGAAAATGTTTTCAACGACTTTTTATTAATGTTCAGAAATTATGAATTTTTGCTTCAAAGTCCAGTTGCTCATTTGCTTTAGGTTAAAAGTTAGCACTTTTCTTGTTCAATTGTCACTTTGTTTTTACCTATGATAATTATAGACTGTAATAGCATACATACACACACGTGCACACACGTGCACACACACACACACACCACATACACACACATAACACACACACACACAACACATGCATGCATGTATGCGAGCTTACCCAAGTTTATCTTTTCTCTTTTGTCTTCTTTTGTATGTGCAGTTCAATGATTTTCTCATGGTCAGATGTGGGTGGGGTTTTTTGTGTTTTTTTTTTAAACCATTCATTCAACTCAACAAACAAACACACTTAAATTTCACTTCTACCACCTCCTTCCCTTCTCCAGTCTAAAATCACTTGTAAGTGGATAGACGTTGAAATGAAGACACAGACACACACAACACACACACCACAACACACACTCACACACACACACTCACACACACACACACACACACAACACACACAAACACACACTCACACACTCACACACACACACAACACACACAACACACACAACACACACAACACGCACTCACACACACACACTCACCACACACACACACACACACACACACACACACACACACACACACACACACACACACACACACACACACACACACACACACACACACAACACACACACACCACACACACACACAACACACACACACACACACACACACACCACACACACACACACACACACACCACACACACTCACCACACACACCTCTCCTCACTCACCACACACACACACACACACACACACACACACACACACACACACACACACACACACACACACACACACACACACACACACACACACACACAAGATTCAAGATTCAAGATTTAATTCCTTTCACCCCTTTTGGGGCATGGAGGGTAACAAACAAGTTCAACAGGAGAAAAGAAACCTTACAGCAAAGCATCCAAAAGTATTATCAATATCAACAGGAACTGAAAAGCAAGAATTCATCACAAAACAATAAACAAACAATAATAAAGACTCATGATATTTTTTTTAAAGGTATGTAAATTTCTGTAAAAGACACAATCTACACAGGTTAAACGCATCAAATCAAATTTCAAAAAATGCCTGCAGCTCTTATGAATTTTGATAGAGACAGAAGAACTTTTCTAGATTTACAGTTCATCAGCCTGCAAAAATTATAACTGGACATGGGTTGACGAAAATGCCGAGGAAAAATCTTGCCCTAAATGTGTAAATTGGGGACATTCCATGATAAAATGAAATTCATCCCCTATAACAGACATATTGCATTTTGAACATACTCTTTCATCCCGTGGTATGTTATGGAAACGTCCAACCTCAATAGGAAGTTTGTGACAACTGCAACGAAATTTCATAAGAGTGTAAACATATACATCGGGTAGACAAGTTATATATTTTTTCATACCAAAATCAATTTTATAGTTTTTGTAATAAAGGCATCTGCTACTATCCAACAGCTCAGCTCTCAATTCATTAACAAATTTATCTATTAAGAAGGCTTTGACATGTGAACTGGTAGAATTGATAGTTGAACAAAACTGTCTCTCCCACAAACAATCAAATCCGCTTTGTACTAAAATGCTTTGTATCTTTTTTAACCATGCCGATTGAATCGAAGATTTGTCATATAAATCTTTCATCATCTTATAAACATTTGAGGATAGTTTCTCTGAACGAAAATCAAGCAGCTGCATCCAGAAACGAACCATTCGAACAGAAACCGAAATAGACAAGGGATATCTGCCTGTTTCTCCATATACTAACGAAGTCGAAGTCGTACGCTTTAAACGAAAAATATATTTTAAAAACTTTAACTGAAACTTATCAATTATTGCTAGGTTTTCATATCCCCAAACTTCACACCCATACAACAGAACAGGTACAACTATTTTATCGAATAAATCAAGTATCACATGTATAGGTAGTTCTTTTTGCCGTGCAGTCCTTATCAAACTAAACATGACTTTAGTAGCTTTATCATAAGCACACACACACACACACACACACACACACACACACACACACACACACACACACACACACAAAACAACAACATAGCACAAAAATCATTGTCATCCCAAAGCACAATATAGCATACCCAAAATGGGAACATAATTAAATTGAATATAGTAACAACAACAAAAAGTTCATATTTACATATATCAAATATTCATACCACACTTGGCATGAAAATGATTTATAACATTCCCAATAAATATCTGTAGTACTCCCTTTTGAATGATGTCAAAGTGCATTTATTTTTGATGGAGGAAGGTATTTCATTCCATAATCTGCTACCTGAATATACAAGAGATGTCATAAAAAAAATCAGTTCTAGGTCGAGGAGTAACAAGGATAATTTTATCTCGAATGCTTTTTACTGTAAATCTGTCACAAAGGTAATGCGGGGAAAGGTTGCTCATAATTTTATACATAAGTATGCCTTTATTGTAACGACATCTCATACCAAAAGGGAGAATATTAAGCTCTTTGTAATGACTTATTTCTTAGGAAGAAGATCTAAGAAGTATTAGCTTTAGTGAACGTATGTATACACTTTCCAAAGGTTTTAAGCAAATTTTACTAGCCAAGTCCCAACAAGATGCATAGTCAATGTCAGGATGGATGTATGCATAAAAAAATAAGTTTCTGGTGTGCTGGTCAAGAAAATGCTTAATTCTATTGAGTTGGAAAACTTTTTTGGCTATTTTCTTGGACAGAGTATAGACATGACTTGACCATGATAGGTTATTATCAATATTAAGCCCAAGAAGTCTGTGTGAATTTACTTCTTCTAATACATTATTACAAACTTTTAATATATTCAAGTCACATATCTTAGCTTTAATGTTCTGACGTTTCTGACGTGTTGTAACTAACATGAATTTTGATTTATTTGGATGTAGGGCCATATGATTTGAGCCCGTCCATGTTACAAGTCTATAAATATCTTTTTGTAGATCTGTGCATACCGTTTTCACATCTTTTCCTGAACTGTGCAAGGTTGTATCGTCAGCAAACAGTTCACAGCAAGAAGAAAGAGGTAAAGGAAGGTCATTGATATATATTGTAAACAGTATTGGGCCTAATACAGATCCCTGGGGAACACCAAATCTTAAAGGCATTATTGAAGATACTAAAGAATCTTGCAGGACTGCTTGTCTTCTATTAGTAAGGAAAGAGGTTAGTAGTTTAAGTGCTTTGGGGGCTAAGCCAGATTGTAAGTGTCCTTAACAGAAGATTGTGATCAATGGTGTCGAAGGCTTTGGCAAAGTCCACAAACACTATTCCTATTAAAAGATCATTGTTTATATTTAAGTGCCACTGTTCTAGAAGGTTACTGAGAGCTGTATGGCATGAATGGTTTTCTCTAAATCCGCTCTGATTTGGGTGGAACAAGTTATTTAATGTAAAGTGTGAAAGCAGATTGCGCTTGAGATGCTTCTCTAGAGGTTTGGACAAAGTAGATAGAATGGATATAGGCCTGTAGTTAGAAGGGTCGTTAGTATCACCAGATTTGAAGACAGGAATCACCTTAACATTTGAGGGTAAGAACATTTTTCAATGGAAAGGTTACAAATATATGTAATATGCTCGGCAGTTATGGGTGCAGAAATCTTTAAAATTTTACTAAGTCATCCATGCCACGGGAGCTGGATTGCTTCAACAAACACAAATCTCTATACACTTCGCTTACACCAAGAAACTTGAAATCAAGCTTAGTGTGTATTCCTTTAGAACCACAGTAGTTTTTTAGTGGATGCAAGTCATTATTTACTGAATTATCACTATTGATTAGTCTTTCTGCTATGGTGCAGAAATGTTTGTTCATACATTCAGCAGATAGATTTATAGGTGAAGAAGGACATGTTGTGGATGTTTTACCTGTTAACTGATTTATAGCTTTCCATATTAATTTAGGGTCTTTTTTATGTGCAACAAGCTCTGAAAAATACTTTTTTTGGCTACTCTTTTCATAGATGTCACTTTGTTACGTTGTTGTTTGAATTGTTCACTTTTTCCTGTTGACTTCAGTAATTTATCATGAATAGCTATGGTTTTATTTATTTCATCAGATAGCCATGGTGGCTTATCTTTTAGCTTAACACGTTTAGTCTTAATGGGGGCATGCTTATCAACAATAGCAGAAAAGATATGATACCAAGTAACCAGAGCTTTGTCGGGATCAGTATACTGATAAACATCAGTAAAGCTTGCCGCACATAAATCAGACATAAAATCATCTGAATTAAATGATTGATAGCTTCTAAAAGAAATATATTTGTGGCTACACTTAGGAATTTTAATCCCTTTTTTTTTGACCAAGTCAAGCAAATTGGAAAGTGGTCACTAATACCAACAACTGGTATAGACATTTCTACTATATTATTCGGGTTAGTGGTATAGACGTGATCAATAATTGTCTCTGAATTGAGTGTTTTTCTGGTAGGAGTGTCAACCATTTGGGATAGATTGTATAGTCCAAACATAAGTTTCCATTTGTCATGTGGCTTAATTAGGTCAATATTAAAATCACCAAGCAGAATTATCTCAGTTGCGTAATTTGATACATCATCCATCATAAGACAAAAACGATCAAGCCAGTTGACCCATTCGCTAGGATTTCTGTACAGAAATCCAAACAGAATAGGTTTACTACCCGTTAATTGAATCTCCAACCAGACACACTCATTATATTTATCAGAAAAATTCACCTGAGTATAATTAACAGACCTATGGACATATATTACCGAACCAGTTTCAAGTTTAGTTTTTGCATCTTTTCTAATGATATTGTACTCAGGAATGGATAATACACTATCAGCAACTTTATCAGATAAACGATATTCTGAAAAGCCAAAAACGTGGAAGTGGTCATTTGAATTATATAGAATAGAAGAAATATCAGATACTTTATTTAACAGATGACATATATTCAGATAGCCAATTCTTAATCCAAATTTGCTCAACCATTTATCAGTACTGGTATTGTTAGCCATGGCTGTTAGAGATGGAAAAATAACACCACAATCCCAAGGACCCTGTAGTTTATATACGTTAAGAATTCTTACAGTAATAATTATAGGACAAAAGAAAATTTGGATCAAATATAAAACAGGCACAAACCAGTAAAAACTTACAAATAATATTGAAAACATCCAACTCTACATATACGTGCAAAATGTAATGCACACAAAAAATTTGTATATAATCAGCAGATGACAAACAGTGATATCAAGAGGAGTAAAAAGAAAACAAAAAACAAACAAAACCAAAAAAACCCAAATAAAAAATAAAGAACAAGAAAAAACCCAAACCCCAACAAGCAAAAACAAGCAAATAAACAAACAAACAACAACAAAAAGTCTGAATAGAGGAAGGAAATAACAGTCAGCTTCAGTAACCAGCAGTCTCAAGGCTGCATGTAAGTTCAAAACACAAAAGCTGTTTCCAGGGGTAAAGGAGACCGTTCCTTTCCTTTACGGTCTTTTTCAGATTATTCACAATTCCTAGATGTCCCCAGTCCATGATTCTGCTGGCACAATTGATCCACCAGGTGAGAACTGTCATTGATCACATACTGTACAAAAAGGCAAGGAAAACACCAAGAGCCTCAGGAAAAAACAAACATACAACTAAAATACTAGTAAATGTTAAGTAACCAGAGAGTTGTCCAAGACATGTATATAAGTAGCCAAATGTCTTCTGATATCATTTGACACTTAAATAGACATGAGACAACCACAATGATAAGAAATTAAATGAGAGCATTGAATATTAAAAAAGATTGCTCTCCATCTCTCACCCTTTTTACCCATCAGCGTTTAACTCTCTAACATTACACTATTGCATCAGTTGTGATGCTAAATTAATCAGTTGATGTGCATATTGATTGGCAGGATTACTGGATAGCCAACTCTGGGGGTTTGAATGACCAAAGGGTACAGGGGGGTAGTAAGGTGAGGCAACAGGGTTTGAAGGAAAAGAAGGTAGTCTAGAAATAAGGTCTCTATCTTGGAGACCATAAGGAGGAAACTGACATTGAACTGGAAATTTAGGAGGGGGATACTCTGAGTGCATGAAAGTTGGTTGTTTTAGTACAGGGCGGAAATTTGGTGGAGCCCTTCGGGCAGAAAATGATGGCTGTAAATTTATATCAGTCTGTGGCTGGGTATGATAAGCAGCAAAGGATACATTGTTACTGGAGGGCTCTGGAGTCTCCAAGGTTGCTGGTCCCCCAGATGAAGCTGGAGGATGATGATCCAGCTTGGGAAGTCCAGGCTGGTGGCTGCTCCTTGATGGCAGAGGAGGGAAGTCCACTGTGGACATCACGGCTGGGACATCTCGGCTCACGGTAGAACTGGTGTGCCTGAGGGTCCGTCCCACCTAGCACGGGGATTTCCTCGTGCACCCCCTATGTTGTTTCTGAAAGGGGGATGACCACTGGGAGCACCACCTTGATCTATAAAAGCCAACACAGTGTTCATAAGAATAGTAACATCAGAACTTCAATGCTGTGGCTGGGGGAGGGCTTGTTTGAAAGTAACGGCCAGGGAGGCTGTACCTCTAGTGCTGAGGTGGAAGTTATCCCGATATAGGGCTTGGCGAGGAGCACCATCTTTCGTGACGAAACTTTGTTCACATGAGATCTTGAGCATGCTGATCAATGATGATAAGGATGATGTAATGAGAGAGAGATAGAGAGAGGGGGTGGGGGGTGAGAGAGAGAGAACTCTGAAATCTAATGAAAACAGGCCAACAGCCCCTTTCATGTGGAGAAACATAAACATCAATACATTAGGCCTATTCTGTCGTGATATATAACACGATCAATAAACACAACACTGGCACTACATGTAGATGTTCATTGAGACAGCAATTGTACAACACAGGTGAAAAAAATCTTAATCCTGAAGACTGCTTTATTTGTCCATATCAATGAAACTCTGTCTGATTCTCACCTCACCTCACCTCATTCTCCTGACCGAATGGTCGTAGAGGAGACATGAGGATGTTGATAACGTTGTTCCCCTCCATCCAGGCCGGTCGGTCCTCTGCCCTGCGGATCAGCGTTGCGCTGTCCATCCCGGTCCACTCCTTGATTTTGTCCATCCAGTTCTTGGGTTGCCTTCCTCTGCGTCTGTCCCCTTCCAAGGTTCCCTGAAGAACCGTCTTGGGCAGCGTGTTGTGTCGGGTGACGTGCCCAAACCAAGACAGCTTCCTCCTTTTTAGTATTGACAGCAGGGGTTCCTGGGTGGTATCAGCTGTCAGAGTCCAACTTTCACAGCCGTAGAGCAGTATGGACATAATTAGGGACTTGAAGATTTTCATCTTGGTGTGGAAACTGATGTCTTTGCTGTTCCAGATCTTGCTGAGTTTTGCCATTGCCGATGTTGCCATGGCTAGTCTGGTCTTGATCTCTGTTGCAGAGCGGCCATCTTTGGTGAGAGTGGCACCAAGGTATTTGAAGGTGTCCACTTCTAATTGTTCTCCATTCATGAAGATTTGAGCATGGATGTTATTTGTGCTGTTGACCAGGACTTTGCTCTTTTCAGTGCTCACTTCCATGCCGTATGCTCTTGCTCTGTCTGTTAGTCTGTTTGTGAGATCCTGTAGCTCGGTGTTGCTGCTGCCCATCAGATCGATGTCGTCGGCAAAGCGTAGGCTGTTTGTCTGATTCTAAAAGCAACCAAAAGGTATTTTGCAAGATTTACTAGTGGTGCTTGTGAATTGCAAGCTAGCACACTGACAAGCGCATTGTCTAGGTTAACGTCAACATCAATTTTGACTTGAACTTTTGTCTTAAGTCCTCATATAAGGGCATTTAAAAACAAAGTGCGCTTCATCTTCTTTCGTGTGTATACATACACGGCATGCAGTATTACCATCTGTTGGCGAAAAGCCACATTTGTGTACATTTAACTGCGATACACCCATCATGAATTGCGACAAATAATATGTGACACTCCACCACATAAGGAGTCGCATTGAACCAGAGGTCAATTTTTAGTTATTGACATTTTATTAATAAGCAATAAAATGGCTATACGATAAAAAATAAAAAAACAGATTGAAAATTGAACAATTTTATGAAAAGTTATTACAAGTTGAAATGATGCACTGCAGGAATTGACAAAACGAGAAATGGACAAGTTTAGTATCATAAGAAATGGTCAGAATGAGGGATTGGGCATTCTTAATGTACGTTTAAAAGCAAAAGGATACACAATTATGACTTGATATTTTATGACAAGGTAGAATAATGGCTATAGTTTTATAACCAATCAAAATCTGAAAATTACCAACTTCACCCCACCTGCTTTTAATGGCTTCTAGCGGAAAAGTGGGTTGTGTGCGAAGCGACTCATTTCGTGGTGGAGCGTCACATATCTGTATCCTTCAACGTACAACATTTTAACATAGTTTTCTGCTGCAAACCTGTGTTTAATTTTACCATGCATTGAGAACCGTGGGTTAGAATCCATGTTGTTACGCCATTGTGACAGAAATTACTGTGTAGTCTCTCCTTAAGCTCTGTCATGAACATGGGAGAGAGAGAAACAGAGAGAGAGAGATAGAGACAGAGAGACAGACAGACAGACAGAGAAGAGAAGAGAGAGAGAGGAAAAACATATTATATTATATTATATATATTATATTATATTATATTATGTTATGTTATGTTATGTTATGTTATGTTATGTTATGTTATGTTATGTTGTGTCGTGTCGTGTCGTGTCGTGTCGTGTCGTGTCGTGCCGTGCCGTGCCGTGCCGTGCCGTGCCGTGCCGTGCCGTGCCGTGCCGTGCCGTGCCGTGCCGTGCCGTGCCGTATCGTATCGTATCGTATCGTATCGTATCGTATCGTATCACATCACATCACATCACATCACATCACATCACATCACATCATATCATATCATATCATATTATATTATATTATATTATATTATACCATATTATATTATACCACATCACATCGTATCGTATCGTATCGTATCGTATCGTATCGTATCGTATCGTATCGTACGTATCGTACCATCCATACCATACCATACCATACCATACCATACCATACCACATCACATCACATCACATCACATCACATCACATCACATCACATCACATCACATCACATCGTATCGTATCGTATCGTATCGTATCGTATCGTATCGTATCGTATCGTATCGTATCGTATCGTATTATATTATATTATATTATATTATACCACATCACATCACATCACATCACATCGTATCGTATCGTATTATATCATATTATATCATATTATATTATATTAAATCATATTATATCATATTATATTATATTATAATACATTGTATATATAATGTATAGTATTATATTATATCATATTAGATTAGATTAAAAAACAGCTTTCGATTGCAGGGAAGGAAAAAAACACAGCCCTGAAAGCCATGACAGAGGCAGCTGAGAGATGTTCAAGCTGGATCTGGTCAAGGAGGAACAAAAGTGAACTACATAAGGCTTCAATGACCCTATAGTGTTGAGAGGCCCCTCAGCTCAGTTGGCAGAGTGCTCGCCCAATTAACTGAAGAATAAGCAGGGCCAAGCTCATCCAGGACTTGGATGGGTGACCATAGGTGGCTAATCCCCCCCCCCTCCCCCTAAGAAAAAGTGTGCATATCCAGAGATCATGGGTTCGAATCCGAGTCAGAACTCACCACATACATGAAGGAGCAGCAGAGAAACATCCAGAGTCATGAACTGGATGTGGGCCGGCCTCCCTAGAGTGCAAGGAAGATTAATTTAAAGGCCCGAAACACTTGTTTGAAGGGGGTTTCTCCTCTGAGGACTCTCTGCTACCATGCTCTACGCGAATTTGTTTCCCACCTATTCTATTCTATTCTATTCTATTCTACTATAGCATAGCATAGCATAGCATAGCATAGCATAGCATAGTATAGTATAGTATAGTATAGTATAGTATAGTATAGTATAGTATAGTATAGTATAGTATAGTATAGTATAGTATAGTATAGTATAGTATAGTAATAAGTAAATCATTGATGTCATATCGTATCATATTACATCATATCATATTATATTGTATTGTATGTATTGCATTGCATTGCATTGTATTTTATTTATATTATACTACATGACATGACATGACATGACATGACATGACATGACATGACATTAATTATATTATATATATTATAATTATATATATTATATTATATTATATTATAATATTATATTATATTAATTTATATATATTATATTATATTATATTATATTATATTATATTATATTATATTATATTATACTATATTATATTATATTATATTATATCATATCATATTATATTATATCATATTATACTATAATCTATTCTATTCTATTCTATTCTATTCTATTCTAAATTCTATTCTATTCTATTCTATCACATCACATCACATCACATCACATCACATCACATCATATATCACATCATATCATATCATATCATATATCATATCATATCATATCATATATCATATCATATCATATTATATACCATATCATATCATATCATATCATATCATATCATATCATATCATATCATATCATATCATATCATATCATACTATACCATATCATATCATATCACATTATATTATGATTATATCATATCATATCACATCACATCACATCACATCACATCACATCACAGTAGGGTAGGGTAGGGTAGGGTAGGGTATCGTGTAGCGTCGCGTAGCATAGCTTAGCGTAGTATAGTATAGTATAGTATAGTATAGTATAGTATAGTAGAGTAGAGTAGAGTAGAGTAGAGTAGAGTAGAGTAGAGTAGAGTAGAGTAAAAGTAGAGTAGAGTAGAGTAGAGTAGAGTAGAGTGTAGTGTAGTGTAGTGTAGTGTAGTGTAGTGTAGTGTAGTGTAGTATAGCGTAGCGTAGCGTAGCGTAGCGTAGCGTAGTATAGTATAGTATAGTATAGTATAGTATAGTATAGTATAGTATAGTATAGTATAGTATAGTATAGTATAGTATAGTATAGTATACCATGCGATAAGTTATGACATGATCTGATCGTCTCCGCAGCTCGTCTGGTCCTCAGAAAGAAAAAATCTGAGCACATTACCCCTCTCTTGCAATCTCTTCATTGGCTGCCCGTACCACAGAGAGTAAACTACAAGATCAATACCCTCTGTTACAAATGTCTCCACAAGACTGCACCCTCCTACCTCTGTGAATGTCTTCACTTGTACACACCTTCTCGCTCCCTCCGCTCGTCGGCAGATACTTTGTCCCTAAGAACACCCAGATTCAACCTATCTACCGTTGGCCGCCGCTCTTTCTCTGTTTCCGGTCCATCGATGTGGAACGACCTTCCTCTCTCTCTCCGACAAAAGCCTACTTATGACACTTTTAAATCCAACCTCAAGACACACTCATTTCAAACCTAAGTTTTTCTCCTTCCGCTTCCATCTCTTACCTGTCCCTGCCTTCAACATCCGCCTGCCAAAGTGCATAACGTTTGTGGGTGTGTGTGCGTGCGCGCGCGTGCTGCGTGCGTGCGTGCGTGCGTGTGTGTGTGTGTGTGTGTGTTGTGTGTGTGTGTGTGTGTGTGTGTGTGTGTGTGTGTGTGTGTGTGTGTGTGTGTACATTCGAATTTGTCAAAACTGTAAATAGTTGCTGATTGTGCGTCGTGTAGGTTGAATGCAAGCGCTTTGATTTGTTTTTGCAAGATATAGCGCTATACAAAATTCCATGTATTATTATTATTATTATCTGATCTAATATGAAAGGAATTGAAATGATATGGTAGATTACAATAGAGCACAATATAACAATACAATGCAATAGATTAGCAGGTCATGTCATGTCATGTTAAGTGATTTGATATGATAATGATATAATATGATATCATTTAATAATGCAATATGTATCTAGTATAATACCCTATGTTATATCACATAATTTGATATATAACAGATATAGTTCATGTAGCCCCATTTCGATTAGGAGTGTTAGCCCCATATTGTTTTTTAGATTTCTATAACATATTCGAATCTTCCAGTGCATCAGTCATGATTCTCTCAAGGAAATGTTAAAGAGAGTAGGTGAGAGCAAGCAGCCTTGTCTGACACCGACGTCATCCTGAACCAACCCCTATGCCACCATTGAAATAGACTGCGCTAGTGGCCTTGTTGTAGAGCTCCTCAATGACTCTGATCATGTTGGCATTTATGTTGTACAGCTTCATGGTAGCCCACAGAGCTGCATGCCATACCCTGTCAAAGGCCTTTTTGAAATCCACAAAAACATGGTAAAGGTCTTGCTGATGCTGAAGGTATTTCTAGCATATATTCTTAGATTAAAAATCTGCTCTTTGTACTTCCTCCTGCCCTGAAGCCTGCCTGTTCTTCAAGCAATGATCGTCTCTGCTTGTGGCTTCAGTCGATTTAGTAGGATCTTCAGCATGACTTTGCTTGGATGACGAATCAATCTGATTGTGCGATAGTTCTGGCATTGTTGTAGGTTGCCTTTCTTGGGAAGGGTGATGATTAGTGACTGTGTCATGGTGTAGGCCATCTCCTGTCTGCCAGATCTTGTTGCAGATTATCAGTGGGGTGTTTATCATGGCTTCCCCCCTGCCTGGACCACTTCTGCCGGGATGTTTTCTATTCCTGATGATTTCCTCTTCTTCATCGATTTCACAGCTACTTCCACCACTTCCCGAAGGATGGGGTAGTTGTCAGTGTCTGTCGGTGGTGGCACATTCAGTACCTCCGGATCTCTTGAGGTTTGTGGTTATACAGGTCTGCACAATATTCTGGGCCTGTGGCAGATCATGGAGGTCTTGGCTGTCCCCCAAAGTTTCTCAACATGGTGATCCAGCTACATGAAGACCAGCGTGGCCAGGTCAGAAACAGCAACGACCTCTCAGAGCCTTTCCCAATCACAAACGGGGTGAAGCAGGACTGCGTCCTTGCACCAACCCTCTTCCCTATCTTCTTCAGCATGATGCTTCAGCGGGCCACAGAAGATCTTGATGACGAAGACGGAGTTTTCATACGCTACCGCACAGATGGCAGCCTATTCAACCTGCAGCGTCTTCAGGCCCACACCAAAACCCTGGAGCAACAAATTCGAGAGCTACTTTTTGCTGATGATGCTGCCCTTGTAGCCCACACAGAAACCGCCCTGCAGCATGTAACATCCTGTTTTGCAGAGGCAGCCCAGCTCTTCGGACTCGAAGTCAGCCTGAAGAAGACAGAGGTTCTCTACCAGCCTGCACCTCAGGTAGCGTACCACCCACCTCACATTACAATTGGTGAGACAGAACTGAAGACAGTCCAGCAGTTTACCTACCTGGGATGCACAATCTCCTCTGACGCAAAGATTGATAAAGATGTAGACAACAGACTGGAAAGGCAAACAGTGCTTTCGGCAGACTCTACCACCGTGTCTGGAAAAACAAACACCTGAAGAAAGACACCAAGATCAGTGTCTACAGAGCCGTGGTACTGACCACCCTCCTGTATGGCTCTGAGTCATGGGTCACATACAGACACCACCTGCGAATTCTGGAACGCTTCCACCAACGCTGTCTCCGCTTCATCCTCGACATCCACTGGAGCGACTTCACCACGATGCTGAGGTGCTGGAGCAAGCAGGGATCACCAGCATTGAGGCCATGTTGCTGAAAACGCAGCTACGCTGGGCAGGGCATGTCTCTAGAATGGAGGACCATCGCCTACCGAAGATGGTTCTCTACGGTGAACTTTCCACCGGACACCGCTACAGAGGCGCACCAAAGAAGAGATTTAAAGACTCTCTGAAGAAATCTCTGTCAGCCTGCCTCATAGACCATAACCAGTGGTCAGTCCTTGCTGCTGACCGGCAGGCCTGGCGACACACTGTGCATCAATCAGTCTCCTCCTTTGAGGACAATCGCAGAGCGGCCCTTGAGGAGAGGCGAATGAGGAGGAAAAACCGCGTCCCCCCTACATCAACCCCAGAATCGACTTTCCCCTGCAGCCGCTGCGGCCGGGTTTGTTTGTCACGCATTGGACTGAACAGCCACCAGCGAGCCTGCACCAGACGTGGACAGTGCCCTTAATCTTCGTTCGCGAAGCCAAGCCATGATGATGACAATATTCTGTCCATCTCTTTAGAATGTCCTGGTCTTCTGTTAAGATCTTTCCATTTTTGTGTTGTATGGTGCTGGTTTTCCCGTTTTGTGCCTGTCAGGTCTTTTACTAGCTGGTACGCTTTATTGCTGTTGTTCTAGCTCAGATTTTCTTCAATGTCCTGGCACTTCTGTGCAATCCAGGTTTCTGCTTCCTCTTTCATGCTTGTTCTAATTTCTTTGTTGATTGCCTTATACTGCCTCGCTCCTTCTATCTCGTTCTTCTTTTTCTTCAGTTCTCTTCGTTTGACACACTGGTCAAGGATGTTGGCTGTGACCCAGGGCTGCTTCATTCGTCGTTGCCTGCCAAGAACCTCATTGGCTGTATCAGTTACTGCCTTGTTAAAGGTGTCGACAAACTTGTCAATATCTGTGTCATCTGGGTTGAACATGGTGAGGGGTGCAAATTTCCCTCCTATCATGGCTTGGAAGGCTTCAGCCACCTCTGGATCCTTCAGTTTCTCGAAATCGAATCTGATCCTTGTCTGGCCCTGCTTCATGACCTTCCTCAGATGAAGGCGGAAGGTCATCATCACTAAATCATGGTCACTTCCAATGTCAGCTCCTGGAAAACTGCGTGTCCTTGCGATGTTTACACTGGAATGGAAGCGCCTCTTCACCATGGTGTAGTCAATCTGGTTGTGGGTTACTCCGTCAGGGCTATGCCATGTCCATTTTCGAGATGCTTTGTGTAGACCATAATGTGTTCATCAACTTGAGGTCATTGCAGTTAGCAAATTCCAGGAGTCTCAAGCCTCTTTCATTAGTCTTTTTGTTACAATATCGCCCACATGTACCACTCCAGTTCTTGCAAGCATCTTCTCCTACTTTGGCACTCCAATCACCTTGTACAACAAGGATGTCTCTCTTGGGGGTCTGATCTATAACTTCTTGCAGCTGTTCATAGAAGTCTTCTACCTCGTCATCATCGTGACTCTAACATCTTCCTTGAGAGAATCATGATTGATGCACTGGAGGATCATGAAGGAACAGTCAGCATTGGAGGCAGAACAATTACCAACTTGCGTTTTACTGATGACATTGATGGACTGGCAGGGAAAGAAAAGAGTTAGTTAGGAATGCCTCGACAAGACTTCAACAGCCTATGGCATAGAGATCAGTGCGCAGAAGACCAAGCTGATGACCAACAACATCAACGGCATCAACACCAACATCAGGGTCAGTGGTGAGAATTTGGAAACGTACAAAGCTTCAAGTATCTGGGAGCAATTGTAACAGCCAAGGGATCCAAGCCTGAAATACTCGCAAGGATTGCATAGACAGTTACAGCACTGACAAAATTGAAGACCATTTGGAAGAACTGGAACATCTTGCTCAGCTCAAAGATCAGGCTGATGCGCACTCTGTCATCTCAGTATTCCTGTATGCTTGTGAGTCATGGACCCTCACAGCAGATCTGGAGAGGAGAATACAGGCCACAGAGATGAGATGCTTTCGCAGACTCCTTGGCATCTCTTACAAAGACCACATTACTAACGAGGAAGTGAGAATCTGAATTGGTCAAGCCATCGGGCCCTTTGAAGATCTCCTGACCACAGTCAAAAAATGCAAACTGAAGTGGTATGGGCACGTCGCGAGATCAACAGGGCTTGCCAAGACGATTCTGCAGGGAACCGTGCAAGGCGGGAGAAGGGGAGGCAGGCAGAGAAAGAGATGGGAGGACAACATCCGAGAGTGGACGGGCCTCAGGCTGAGTGACACCCTGAGAAAGGTCGAGGACAGAGGGAAATGGAGAGCTGGTTGCAAGGTCTTCCATGGCGCCCCTACGGTCTAAATAGACTACGGGATAGAAGAAGAAGAAAACATATTCGAATGTGAGATATAAAAAAAAAAATCAAAGTCCAAATTCTGCTTCCTTAATTCTGACATAAAAAATGGTTAACAAGGGGGAAAAAACACAAAAATATGGGGCCTATAAGGTCAATCCTCTAGTCGAGTATGACAGCAAACTGTGACATAGGCTTCAAGGAATTCAGTTAAAGTGCTCACATTTTCTCTATGGCACTAACTAGACAGGAGTGACTCTTGTCACCCTGCACAGCAACTCTTTCCACAAGTCACTCTTTGGCACCAGGAGACAACATGGTCTCTTCTATTCCATTTCGATATGAAGAATTTTTCACTCTTTCTGTGGACCAATCATTCCTTCTTCATACCGTTGATTTACCTTTTTTTTCCATCTTTTTTCAGTTTTGTCCACTGTCATCAGTCTGACAAGGCATGAGCTGACACAGGGTCATCGGTGAGATCCCTGAATCCTCATTGTGTCTGTCCTTTCCACACTCCTCCACACTTCATTGTGTCTGTCCTTTCCACACTCCTCCACACTTCATTGTGTCTGTCCTTTCCACACTCCTCCACACTCACCCAGCTAACTTCACTCTCCTTCCACTCTGTTTCATACTGACCATGAGGAAACCTGCAGGGGGAGGGGGGGAGGGAGCCTAACCATTGCTAGTGACTATCTTTTCGTCCCTCCACTGTCTACAGACTAGGCGCTCAGTCCAGTTAGCCAGCCAGACTGAGGAGAAAGGGAGAGGCGAACCTCACATTCCAAGCACAGGCAGACCAGCACCTTAACCACTCTGCCACCTTCCTCCTGGAAAGCTCAGCTGAAATTTAAGCTTTTCTCTTTAAGTTACATTCCCAGTACAGGCGCCTGGTTAGAAAAAAACAAGCTAAAATTATGAATTGAGAACAGCAAAAGTTATTGGCTGTTCAACAAAAAACCCACACAAAAAACCAATGGTTGTAGAAGAAGCAGTTGAAATCTATCACAACATAGCTTGGCAGATGCATTACCTACCACACTGCTTCACAGTGTGAAGCTGAAAAAAACAAAACACATTTTCAGTGCCTGTCTCCAGCAGAGCAGGTGTTGGTTTTTTCACGTGATTTAAGCCATAAAATATTTGTTATGGGGTCAGCTCAATATAAAATAATGACATGCTCTTTATTTTGTCTTTGTAATTGGTGCTGCTCTTGTTTTTTTGTCATCTCTACAGGTAATACCAATCAAATATTTTAAACCTTTTTTCGGAGGGGAGGAGGGATGCAGTCTATTACATTAGAATTAAAGGAAATAATTTCATTATGTTTAAGGTAAAATTGTCGAGAT
>CM060342.1:3523433-3530933 GCA_030674155.1 Stramonita haemastoma | reverse complement strand
CTCTCTCTCTGCTCACACACACACACACACACACACACACACACACACACACACACACACACACACACACACACACACACATAAAGAAGAGTTTCTCTCTCTCTCTCTCTCTCTCCTCTCTCTCTCTCTCTCTCTCTCTCTCTCTCTCTCTCTCTCTCACTCACTCACCACACACACACACACACACACACACACACACACACACACACACACACACACACCACACACACACACACACACACACACACACACACACAAATGGGAGATTTTTAAATAGTGGACAAAACTTAAGAAGTACTAACAGGAGTGCTCTTCATCAGCTTACATTGATTTATGCTTCTTGTACTGATGCTTGTGCCTTTCTGCTGTATTGTTTAGATTGAATACAATTTTTGTGTGTGTGTGTGTTTGTGACACATGATTTGTACCATTAAGACTTACTTTCTAGTCTGCTCACTGTGTTGTTGTGTGTTCTCCAAGTGTAACCTTCTGGGGATCACCCAGAGAGTGCACTCTGACTCACTCATCCCACCTGGGAATCACTGTGAGATTGAAATTGCACACTGAATGAGCAGTTTGCATGTATGACTGTTTCCATGTACCTCACCATATAAGCAGCAATACTGCAACTTCAGAGGAATTTTTCTCCTTTAATTACAGGAGAGTGCATGTTGTTATTAAGAGCTTGTCATGGCTGAAGGCAATCTCAAAACAACATTTTACAACATTACAACATTCTAGTGTAGGCCTTGGCAATTAGCTGACATCAATACCCCACACAGCTTTTGGCCTGGGCCAAACTCACTGCCTTACTAAACATAAACAAATTAAATTGTCTTTATCGATTAAAAAAAAAATCCAGTCAGTTAATTATCTTTTTATATCTGAACTACTTGTTGATTTGTCTTGATTTTATTGCTTTTGTATGATTCATGTCAGTTCACCATGTTTTGTACATGAAGAAAGGTTTTGTTTTCTTTCTTTATATTTCTTTGTTTTTCTGAACCATGTACACAACCAAATGAATTTTTTTTTCATAATTCTTGTTAGTTACTGTTCATGACCATGTAATCATCAATTATGCAATAAAAGTATTGTTGTACATCAACAGTTTGCTTTGTTTTTTATTCAAATGTCATAATTGGTGTCACGTGTAATGTTACCACACAAACTTTAAAGGCCCATATCAGAGTTGTGTTTTGCACAATCTGTTTTCCATTCCATGGCTTTAATCTACATGCAATAACTAATGATGCTGAGGTATTCATTGACTACTGGTCCAGAATGTCTTGGCTGTGTGATATTGTCATGACCCCCTTGTAACATGCATTACAGTGTCACACTTATTGCCGGTACCTACTCCCATAATTAAAAAATTGTTTTTGGTTTCTTTGTGTCTAGTGGTTGGCACTAAGTAGTAACTTCACTTCTGAATATTGTTTGTTGTAAATACATGTTTTCATTTAAAGTTATAGGCACAACAGTGTCACAGTGAAATGCTGTTACATTTTTTGGAACATGTGACTTCATTTGCATATATCTGAAGATACGAACCACCTGCTGCTGTTTTGATAATGGCTACAAAATCTTTAACCATTTGGCTTTTCACAATTAACAGAATAAAGCCTTTATCACAATATTTAGAAATTGAGCCATTTTCCTGTTTTTGTTGCCAACAGTGGAGAAATAGTCTCTTACTTTAAACGGATTTTCCTTATCGCAGCAAAATACATCATTTAAGCTAAAACATCAGTTGCATGGCAACTAGAAGCTTCAACCTTCTTATTCTGTGTCTTTTGTTTGTTCTCTATAGCTGTTTCTAGAAGGAGGAGAAAAGCACCCCCCTCACCCCCCCCCCTCCCCACCTACCCCCTCCAGCCACAACTACCACCATACAATACACTCTCTCTCTCTCTCTTCTCTCTCTCTCTCTCTCTCTCTCTCTCTCTCTCTCTCTCTCCTCTCTCTCTCTCTCTTTCAAAGGAGACTATAAACCGAGGCCCCGTGTGCGAATACACGTAGAACATCTTGCGCACACATTAAAACCCGTTCCACTTTTTGGAAGAGTAGGCCATTCTGTGCCAGTGGGAACGGATGACAGATTTTACATAATTGCATACACACAGGGATTGGATGTAAGAAAAAAAAAAGAGCACATGAGTGCTTATTCTATTATTCTCGAAATAAAAAAACCTAGAAGCACATATTGAAATAAATAAAAAGGAAAAGAAACACACACACACACACACACACACACACACACACACACACACACACACACACACACACACACACACCAGTTAACATTCGAATAAGACCTTTCTTCCAGGACTACAGTTGGTTTTATCTTCAAAAGAAAACAGCCATAGTTCTGTAGGTTTTCAGATAACCAGATTTTCTCAGGAATCTTAACAGTCTGCTATCTCCTCACGTGCATGGCCAGTAAATTATTCAAGGTAAGAGTTACGGTCTATTAGGCTTTACCTTAGCGTAGGAGCAAGCACACACGCACACACGCACACACGCACACACACACACGCACGCACGCACGCACGCACGCACGCACACACACACACACACACACATACAACACAATACTCTCTCTCTCTCTCTCACACACACACACACAACACACACACACACACACACACACACACACACACACACACACAACACACACCACACACACACACACACACACAAAGTCCTTCGGATGAGACTTTAAACCGAGGCCCCGTGTGCGAACGCACGCAGAACATCTTGCGCACACGTTAAATCCTGTTCCGCTTTTCGTAAGAGTAGGCCATAGTGTGCCGGTGGGAACAGATGACAATATTTACAAAAACTGCATACACACGGGGACCGGATGAAAAAAGCACATCATTGCTTATTCTGTTATCCTCGATATAAAAGAATAAATAAATAAATGAATAAATAAAATAACAGAGGAAGACAAGGGTTATCATTATGATATGATTTTGAGTAGCTACATGTATATCGACTTTTTAGACATAAGGAAGGTACACTTGTGAATATTACTTGATTCGTGTGTCTTATTATGCATTTGTGCATTGTCTTCGTCATTCCTTGCATATCAATTGAGCTTGGTATTATGTATTTTCTTTAGTTTTTTGCCCACACTGTGGTATTGTCAATTTCTCCTACGCCAACTATGTATTATGGCCCAAGGCCGAAGTACATTACATTTCTGAGTTCTGAGTTTTCTAGTTCTCTGTCTGTCTGTCTCTCTGTCTGTCTGTCTGTCTGTCTGTCTCTCTCTCTCTCTCTCTCTCTCTCCCTCTCTCTCTCTCTCTCTCTCACACACACACACACACACACACACACACACACACACACACACACACACACCACACACACACACACACACACACACTGCACACCACACTACACTACACTACACCTACCCACACACAACACACACACCTCGTCCCCCAACATCCACACTGTACCACACCATCACTGCCCCCCCCCCCCCCCCCACACTCACACACACAGCAGAAAACATACACACGCAGAACAACACCTACACACTCACACCCACACTACACAGCAACACACACACACACTACACACACACTACACATACACTACACACACACACACACACACACACACACACACTACACACACACACTACACACACAACACTACACACACTACACACACTACACAGCAACACCACACACACTACGCACACTACACACACATCCCCCTCCACACACACACACACCACACACACACACACACACACACACACACACACACACACACACACACACACACTACACACACAAACACACACACTACACACACTACACAGCAACACACACACACATACTACACACTTCACACACTGCACACTACACACATATCCCCCTCCACACACACACACACACACACACACACACAACACACACACACACACACACACACACTACACACACTACACAGCAACACACACATACTGCACACTACACACACTACACACATCCCCACCCACCCCACCCACACACACACACACCCCACCTCCAACCCCCACCACCCACACACCCAAAAAACCTCACTCACTCACCCTGCAGTGCAGCATATAAAAGCAGTACTTCCTCATCCGTTCACAGTCCACAGTTTGCTGAAGCACCACGGGAACTGGCTCGGAAGCAGCCGAGGCGAAGACACACCACAGGTACCCCACAGGGGGCCGTCTGGACACTGGACCCATCGCCAGCATCCTCACCAGAGGAGGCCCTGCGCTTCGGCCCACGCGAAGCCTCGCATCGTAGAAAGCCGAGTAGATACTCATGTCAGAAATCTCCACGAAATTCGCCGCTCGCTCACTCAGCCTGGTAGGCCCTGCTTTCTGTTGTGAGGGGGGCAGTTTTGGAGAGGGAGGAGGAGAAGGGGTGGTGTGTTTGGTGGTGGTGGTGGTTATGGTGGTGGTGGTGGGTTTGGGTGGTGAGGGTTTGTGGTGTTGTTGTTGGGTGTCTTGGTGGTGGTAGGGAGGTGTTGGTGATGATGACGAGAGTTGGTGTGGATATTGTTACTACCGTTGCTGCTGATGTGGGATGGTGGTCGTGGTGGTGGTGGTGAGGGTGTGTCTGCCTCTGTCTCCGTCTGACTCTCCACGGCACCGTCCGGGGCGATCCACATGCCCAGATGCCTCGCCGAGTTCTCCTTGGAGCTGTCTTTGTCAGGACCTGCGCTGTGAACCACCTCGTCCTCCGTCCCCTCAGGGACCGTGTCCTTGACCTTGTCCGTGACCTTGTCTTTGACCTTGACTTTGTCCTTGACCTTGTCCTTGACCCAGTTCTCAGCATCCTCTCCTCCTCCTCTTCCTCCTCCTGGGCCACTTCTTCGCTCTGCCTCTTGGTCTTCTCCGCCTCTTCTTCTCCTTCTCCTCCTTCTTCTTCTCCTTGAAGGAGAGGAGGAGACCCAGCCAGGATCCTGTCCAGAGAACGCGGGTCGGTGACTCTCCGAGATCCTCCCTTCGGGTCAGGATCCGGAGTAGCAGGAGGGATCTCTGGGCGGAGATCCTGGAAATTCCCTGCCGTTTCTGACCAGACGAAAGCAGAAGCAGAAGATGAAGACTTCTTGCGGAACGTTCCTGGAGGAGCGTCCTCCACCACTACGACATTCACGAGCTCCGCGTCAGGTCTGGACAGCTTTCTCCGGGAAGGCAACTTCCAGGGTTCTCCTGGCGGGAGGAGCGAGTCACCTAACGTGCTGTGTTGGGAGGATGCTTTCGTCTTTTCGTGGCTGATGTTTTGTTGGTGGGGGTGGTTGTGGTGGGGGCGGGGGATGTCTAGGTCCTTCAGCTGCTTGGTGAACTTGTTCTCGCCCACGGTCCAGACGAGGAGGACGAGGACGAGGGAGTAGAAAGCCAGGCCCAGACACACCCCTCTCCGCGCTCTCTTCCTCCACAGCTTCATCATGGTGGGGGGAGAGGAGGAGGAGGAGGATGTGAAGGAGGAGGAAGAGTTAGGGTGAGCTGGTGTGGTGGTGGTGGTAGTGGTGGTAGTGGTGGTGTGCTGCTGCTGTTGTTGTTGCTGCTGCTGCTGCTGTGTTGTTGTTGTTGATGTTGTTGCTGCTGTTGCTGGTGTGGTGGTGGTGGTTGTTGTTATTGTCGCCGCTGCTGCTGCTCCTGCTGCTTGCTTCTTCTCTTATGGTTGTTGCCGTTGTTGTTGATGCTGTTTTTGCTGCTGCTGCTGCTGCTGCTCCTGTTGCTGCTGCTTCTGTTATTGTTGTTGCTGCTACTGTTGCTGCTACTGTTGCTGTTTTATTGCTGTTGCTGTTGTTATTGCTGCTGCTGTTGTTGTGTCTTTACTCTTTCTTCATTCATTCATGGTTGATCTGGTCGTCAGGGAATCCTGCAAACTTTTGTTTGAAGACTGCGGGGCCATTGAGTGTCGTTACCTGGAATGAACAGAAAAATGGGAAGGATGTAAGTTGGATTTTGTTAGGGTTTTTTTAGGGGGTTGGGGTGGGGGCGGGTGGATGGAGAAAAGTAGATATATTCTTTCTGTTTGAGATTGTTTTCCTTCAATGAAAATGTCATGGTGATTTCTACATTCAAAGACAAACAAAATAATAATATCAAAAAAACCCCATATTTTTTCTTCCCTGTAAGAAGAAAGACAGTAGAAAAAGGGAGTTTTCCACTTTGCTGGGGATATTGAAGAGAATTATGTGATGGGACGGTAAGTAGATTACCTCCCTGCGATCAGACCCGTGTCGTAGCGTTGTGTTACTAAATCGGGACACACCTGCGAATTGTGCGATGCTCTGTTTCCTTGGTGGTGGTCGAAAACCCTCCGTTGCATACACTTCGCCTTGATGGTGAAAAGTAGAATTTATAGGTCACTTCCTGACTGTCTAACTGTGCCCAGCGAAGTTGTTGTGCAGAGATGGGAGAGCCAGACCTCTCTCTCTCTCCTCTCTCTCTCTCATCATGAATTCACAAAACCTGTATGCACTGTCGGAACTGTGGGGAATCCCACAGGTGGATCAGTGGTCTAGGTGGTAACGCGCCCTGCCTAGAAAGCGAAAAGTCTGGGCCGAAGTGTGCGGTGGTTTGTATCCTGTTTGGGCCTAAAACTTTTTCCCCATCCATTAGATCCTAAGTGGTGGTCTGGGCGCTAGTCTTTCGGATGAGACGATAAACCGAGGTCCCGTGTGTCACACTCACTATTTAGCGCACGTAAAACAAGAACCCCAGAAACAAGGGGGTTTACTCTGGCAAAATTCTGTAAAAGAAAAAAAAAGCCACCTAATAGGAAACAAATACAGTTGCATACAGGAAGAAGAAAAAAAGGGTAGGCGCTGCACTTGTGGCGACGCGCTCTCCCTGGGAGAGAGCACCCCAATTTCACGCAGAGAAATCTGCTGTGACGTAAAAGTGGTACAAAATGCAACGCTGTATCATCATGTCATATCTCTGCATAATCCCTGACTGACAAAAAACAACAACACAGAAACACAGTCATGCTGTCTGTGCGAGACGGGCGGGGCCCTTGTGCGACATGTGGAGAGAATAAAAATTTAAAACTTTTTTTTCTTTAACCCGAATGCTTAGGTCTGTCTCGCTTTTTATATTCATTCTTCTTTTTTCTGTTGTCAATGTACGTCAGCTACAAGGCATCTCCTCCACCACCTCTCTCTCTCTCTCTCTCTCTCTCTCTCTCTCTCTCTCCTCTCTCTCTCTCTCTCTCTTGATGAAAAAAAGTATGTAATACTTACTCTGTTACCCTTGAAAAATAAAGATTCATTCTGTTACCCTTGAAAAATAAAGATTCATTCATTCTCTCTCTCTCTCTCTCTCTCTCTCTCTCCTCTCTCTCCTCTCTCTCTCCTCTCTCTCTCTCTCTCTCTCTCTCTCTCTCTCTCTCTTGTTTTAACGGTTGTGTGGTATGGTTTGGTTTGGATTTTCTTAATACGTCCGTCTAAAGACTAAAAGATTGTCTCTTCCATGCCGAGGTCGGATAC
>CM060342.1:3480933-3498433 GCA_030674155.1 Stramonita haemastoma | reverse complement strand
TCTTCTTCATCCTTCTTTCTTTCTTTCTTTCTTTCATTATCTCCTTCTCATCCCTCTTCTTGTCGTTGTCGTTGTCGCTGCTGCTGCTGCTGCTGCTGCTATTGTTGTTGTTGTTGTTGTTTTCTTCTTCTTCTTCTTCTTCTTCTTCTTCTTCTTCTTCTTTTTCTTCTTCTTCTTCTTCTTCTTCCTCTTCTTCTTCATCATCTTCTTCTCCTTCTTCTACTCCTTCTCTTCCTTTTCTTTTCCCTCTTTCTTCTTTCGTTCTTTCTTGGATTTAACAGAATTGTCGATAACGATGTAGGACTGTCAAGCTGCAGCCTGTTTTTGCACACATCTTGTTCTAGAATTTACCTCTTTTGGATAAGGCCTAAGCTTTTTTGCACTCAAACTTCAGTCGTGTGTTTCTGCTATAGTGTTTTCATCTAGATCTAATTATACACTGTTTAATAAATAAACTTTTCTTTTAAAAAATCAGACTGGAAAACCGATGTTGTTAACTTCATTCGTTGACAAACATGGAGACGAAACGCAATACGTGGACTGTCTAGACCTAGGCCTATAGATCTAGATGTATGTGTTAAGCTGTGTGTAGAGAAGAGATAGCTCAGTGGTCACAGCACTCGCTTTCCCCAAGCTAAGGTTAAGCAGTATTGAGCTTGTTACCTTAGTGGATGGGTGACCTTTGCTGTCAATGGGTACCTGCCCTCTTTCGGGACAGGGAAGGTAAAGCAGCGAGGGAGAGAAGATGGGCGCTGCCCTCAATATGCTGGCCCCAAGAGAAGCTGAGTTCTCTGATGCCTTGCTCCCCTACGACCACATAGGTTATGGGACACCAATCTAAGTGCTCCGTCTATCCTCCAGCCAAACAAAGTATCTTTCCATATGTCGGTCGATTTATCTCGCTAGATTTCGTCATAAATTGACGTAACCAATTTGACTGAACTTTGTGAACCCGACTAGGCTAATATAGGGCCTATAGGCTATCCCTACCCCCACCCTCGTTGAAATAATCAGACCATTTATTTTCTTTTAGCTTGCTGTCAGAATAGCAAAATGGTTTGGGGAGCTAGTCTTAAAACAAACTAAATGCCTATCCCTTGATGTGTATTGTTTGCTGATGTTGTATGGGTACTGAATAATAAAACTATGTTTAAACAGATGGCAGTATTCAATCTCAGAAGACTATGGAGTTGCGCTCCTCTAAGTGTTAATTCTGGTACAGCGTCAGTTGTGGCTGGCCAGTCCTACACGGGAATGACAGACAGTCCCTAAGGCAGAGGGCACAGATGAAGTCTGACGCTGGTCTGTCTGCCTGGTCTGCAGCCTTTCTTCTCGTTCTCTTTGCCTCGTGCTGCTGAGCAAATGTCTCTTCGAACTTGGAGAGACCTTTCTGCACAGTCTGTCTCCAGGCTGACCGTTCAAGGGCTGTTGCTTCCCAGTTGTTCTGGTCAATGTTCAGAACTTAAAAGTCCCTCTTGCACACGTCTTTGAAATGCAGCTGTGGTCTGCCTGTGGGACGTTTTCCATGTCGTTAGAAAGGGATCACAATATTTTTTAAAGGCATGCCCAGTAGTAGTAGGCACCCGTCAGTCTCGGAAAACTATGGAGTTGCGCTCTTGTCTTTAGAGCACAAAGCCTGGGTAAGTAAGTATGGAGGACAAACTCCACGCCACTGGAACGATCCATTGGACAGGCAATGACCGATACAAATGGTTCCAGTGACGTCGCAGGAGCCACCAGAACGTTGCCATGTACAGCCCCGAGCCGCCTGGGGACTCCAACTCCCCGATTTTTCCTCAGGGATGGTGTTCACGGTGCATTAATTTTTTGGGGTTGTGTGCATTTTGGTTTTGGGTTTTTTTTAAAAATAATTTTGTCATCTCTCCTACTGGCACACAATGGCCTGCTCTTCCGAAAGGCGGAACAGGGTTTTAACGTGTGGGCAAGATTTCTGCGTGCGTTCGCACACGGGGCCTCGGTTTATAGTCTCATCCCAATGACTTTGACATTCAGTTCGATTTTTTTTTCGTCAAACTGGGAAGAAAGCGCGAGGCTGGGAATCGAACCCGGAACCTCACGGTTTACTTGTTGGCAGACGAACGTCTTAACCATCCTGCCACCTTCCTTTCACGCATGCTCACTGGTTTGGTATTTTGACATCCCCGAAGTCGAGATGTGGCTACCTTAAGGGTAGGGAAAACGGTTGCATACACAAAGTATGACCGTGGGTGATTTTTTAAAAAGTGTTTTGTATGAATACAGGATTGGCCGAATAAATACACAATTAAATCTAATAATAATATATAAAAAAAAATAGGATAGAGACCTACTTACCACCATGGGAAGTAGCATCCTCATCTATGGATGGGGGTGAGGGCTATCCACACTGGACACACACAGAGCTCTAAAACGCCTGTAGTCGTCTAATGACCATCCCTGCAAACATCAGTCAAGAATCGCATTCTCTGTCATCTCTTTTCTATCTGGGGATGGGATAGCTCAGTGGTCAGAGCACTCGCTTTCCCCAAGCCAAGGTTAAGCAGCATAGAGCGTGGTTACCAAGTAGATGGGTGACGGTTTCCGCACCTTGGCTTCAGTATAGTCACACAGTTCACCCAGCTGTCAATGGGTACCTGCCCTCTTTAGGGTCAGGGAAGGTAAAGCAGCGAGGGAGAGGAAATGGGCGCTGCCCTCAATATGCTGGCCCCTAGAGAAGCTGAGGTCTCTGATGCCTCGCTCCCCTACGACCACATAGGTTACGGGACACCTTTACCTTTTCTGTCAACAAGTCAAATTTCTTTCTCATTCCTACGACACAAATCGCTTTTCTTTCTTTCTTTTCCGCGCACACATTTTCTCGTTCTTATCCTGGGTCGCAGTGACAATCAACTGGGCCAACAATAATCTGGACACGAATCCAGATCAGTAGCCTACTGGGCTTAGGTCATCCACATAGACTGATTAGACAGGAACACAACGTGCAGGCTACACTCCACCTTCAGCTTCAGGGTCATGTAGTAAGTTTCTTGTGTAAAATACCTGTCAGAACCTTTTCTGCTGATTTTCACAGACTATTTACAAGTTTAAAACAAATGCACTGTGTACTTGTTTTGAGGAAATGATGATATACAGCAATACCAGGTAGGAATGAGAAAGTTGGAAATGATCATCAAATGAGGATTGCTTATGTTCCTACAGCCTTGACCCCGCGCATGCGTACTGCAGGTAGGAAGCTAGCAGACGACAAAGGGGCTGACCAGGCACAGTGTTTGCTGGAATTTTTTTTAAAAGTCAAACCTACCAAATTTATGCAAAATCACATGAGTTTTGAATCAGAAACTAGTCTTCAACACAAAGTTTTGGTTTTTGTTTTATTTCTCCGGATAAGACTAAACCGAGACCCCGTGTGCGAACGCACACAGAACATCTTGCGCACACGTTAAATCCTGTTCCACTTTGCGAAAGAGTAGGCCATTGTGTGCCGGAGGGAACAGACGATAAAATTTACCAAACCACATACACACGGGGACTGGATGTAAAAAAGCACATGAGAGGTTATTTCATTATCCTCGATATAAAAGAATAGATAGATAAATAAATAGCTGAATAAATAAATGCTCCAATACGTGCAATATGAATGCAAAAGTAATGACAGAAAAACAGAAGGATAATGAAATAAGTACTCATGTGCTTTTTTACATCCAGTCCCCATGTGTATGCACTTTTTGTCAATTTTGTCATCCATTCCCACTGGTACACAATGGGGAGAGTAGAGTGGGTGGGTGGGTGGGGGAAGGGAGGGATTGTTTTATGCAGCTGCAGATTTGAAATTACGTGAATTGCATGCTTACGTGTTGATGACGTTATCCAAATTGACGCCACAGGTTTAAAAATAGGCCTAGACTGTGGTTTACGCCCGTGTGTGTTAATGTGTGCAGGCGTGCGTTGAATAGGAAACATGACACTTGACACATGGCAGTATGTCATTCAGGATAATTAAGTGACGATGCTCCAAGGCATGCACTGGGGGTCACCCTAACCTCCTCACAAATTAAGAGGAAAGTTTTTCAACTAGGACGTTTTTTTGTTTTTTTGTTTTTTTTGCTTTAACGTATGACGTACTTCATCTTTCCTTGTCGGTTGGAAGAACAATATAAAGCCTTTAAGATTTTTTTTTCTTCTTTTTTTTTTTTAAAGGTTGTTTTTCTTATTTTTTTAAAGGTTTTTTTTTTTTTTATGGATTTTTTTAAAAACAAATTTTCGTGTTAGTCCCTTCTCTCACCCCCTGTAAAACCTAAGAAAACAAAGATATTTTTTTAAATTATTTTATCTCATTTTATTTTTACATTCTTGGGCTAGATGGTAAATTTTTGTGTCTGCGACCGCTTTTGCCTACCTTTCATTTATTTTTTTTCTTTTATGTCGAGAATTTATTTATTTATTTATTTATTTATTCTTTTAAATCGAGGATAACAGAATAAGCAATCATGTGCTTTTTTTCATCCGGTCCCCGTGTGTATGCAGTTTTGTAAATTTTGTCATCTGTTCCCACCGGCACACGATGGCCTACTCTTACGAAAAGCGGAACAGGATTTAACGTGTGCACAAGATGTTCTGCGTGCGTTCGCACACGGGGCCGCGGTTTAAAGTCTCATCCGAAGGACTTTTGGGGAGAGTGGAGTCAGCACTGATGTTAACTCCAGGAAGAAAATTTCCTCCACGGACTCGAACCCCGGTCGTCAAATTGCCAGCGCAATGTTCTGACCACTAGGCTATCCGTCCCCCTCTTAATGGAATAAGCACCCGCATGCTTTTTTTCAACTAGGACGTTTTTTGTTGTTGGTTGTTGTTTTTTTTTGCTTTAACGTATGACGTACTTCATCTTTCCTTGTCGGTTGGGAGAAGAATTATAAAGCCTTTAAGATTGTTTTTGAATAATGGAATAAGCACCCGCATGCTTTTTTTTTACATCCAGTCCCCGTGTGTATGTAGTTTTGTCAATCTTGTCATCTGTTCCCACCGGCACACGATGGCCTACTCTTACGAAAAGCGGAACAGGACTTAACGTGTGCTACCATGAAGGTAGCCACATTCTGACTTCGGGGATGGGGTCTGAACAAGCCACCTGTGTGCATGCGTTTGTTTCTTTTTTTCTTTGATGTTATCATTCATTCCTACCAGCACAAAGTGAGCTACTCGTCCAAAAGGCGGAACGGGTTGTTGTTGTTTTGTTGTTGTTGTTTTTTAGGTGTACATCCAAGATGTTCTGCGTGCATTGCATACAAAGCCTCGGTTTATGGTATCATCCAAAAGACCTTTTGGGGGTAGGAGTGGAGTCAGTACTGATATTGACTCCAAGCAAAATTCCCTAAAACCGACATTTCTGTGCTGGCTTAATCCTGCGCCGCCGCTGTAGTCTAGTGGTTAGGGCGTTGGACTCGTAATCTAAAGGTTGCGGGTTCGATCCCAGCTTTCGACTATGGCGTTGTGCCCTTGGAAAAGGCACTTTACGGCTATTTTCTCACCCACCCAGGTGTAAAAGGGGTACCAACCTTGTGTTGGGGGTTAACCCTGCGATAGACTGGCGTCCTATCCAGGGGGGAGTCTATGACTCTCAGTCGCTTAACGCCACAGAAACCGGGATAAGCACCGGCCTGATGAGCCTTAGGCTCGGGACAGACTTGAACTTTAACTTAACTTAATCCTGGGCGTCAGATTACAAGGACAACACTCTAACCACTTGTTTTCAGTTACAGTATGGACACTAACCATTTGCCTTGTTTCTTGATGGTTAGGTTGGGAGAGGGGGGGGGGGGGGGAGGGTGAGAGTAGGGAAGTGTGTAAAGGGATTGAGGAGGAACGGGGGGGGGGGGGGGGTAGGTAGGGGAATGACAAGATGATGAGGAAGACAACAGAAAGATGAAGACAAAAGAATCAATCGTGAGAATGGAATTACTGGTGGTAGTTTAGATCTCCACACACACACACACACACACACACACACACACACACCACACACACACACACACACACACACACACACACACACCACGCACACACACACACACACACACACACACACAACACACACACACACAACACCAACACACCACACACCACACACACACACACACACACACATGCACACACACACAAGCACACACACACACGCCACGACACCACACACACACACACACACACACACACACACACACACACACACACACACACACACAGACTATAAACCGAGGCCCTGTGTGTGAACACACACCCAGAACATCTTGCGCACATGTTAAATCCTGTTCCGCTTTTTGTAAGAGTAGGCCATCATGTGCCGGTGGGAACAGATGACAAGATTGACAAAACTGCATGTAAAAAAGCTTATTCCATTATCCTTGATATAAAAGAATAAATAAAAAATATATAAAATAAACACAAAAACACACACACACACACACACACACACACACACACACACACACACACACACACACACACACACACTCAAAGACAGGTGATAAATCATTTTCAATCAATGTATTTTGCATCACTGGTGTGACATCGCATACATTCACAGATTCCTCTGGAATTTTTTGGAAAATAAAATTTTTAAAAGTTCATATCCTTCTGTACAGGGCGCTAGACAGACTGACAAACAGACGAACAAATCAACATTTCCAAGTATGTGTTGTGTGTGTGTGTGTGTGTGTGTGTGTGTGTGTGTGTGTGTGTGTGTGTGTGTGTGTGAGTGTGTGGTGCGTGCGCGCGCGCGCGTGCGTGCGTGCGTGCGTGCGTTTGTAGTGTGTGTGGTGTGTGTGTGTGTGTGTGTGTGTGTGTGTGTGTGTGTGTGTGTGTGTGTGTGTGTGTGTGTGTGTGTGTGTGTGTGTGTGTGTGTGTGTGTGTGTGTTTTACGATATAATTTTTTTCGTGTGTGTGTATGTGTGTATGCGTGCGTGCGTGAGTCCTGTTGTCGTGTGTGTGTGTGCGTGCGTGCGTGCGTGCGTGAGTGCGTGCGTGCGTGTGCGTGTGTGTTTCGATATCTTTTTTTTGTCATTCTACGGCTAGAACTCCGAGGTTTACCAATGGTGAGATTTTTGCGTATGCGACTGGGGTTTGTTCCCTCATGTAGGTAGCTGCATTCCGACTCCGGAGTGTGTGCTAGGTATGTTCGCCTTTCCGTAACCCACTGAACGCTTACATGGATTACGGGATCTTTAACGTGCATATTTGACCTTCGGCATGTGCATATACACGAAGAAAATTAAGGCACTGGCGGGTTTGCACAAGAAGTTGACCTGGGAGATCGTAAAAAATCCCTACCCTTGATTCTCCAGAAGCCACCAAGATTGGAACCCTCGACTTCATGGACCCATGAGATTGAAGTCGAACGTGTTAACCATTCGGCCATAGCGTCTGTCTCGATTTCATTTCAGGCTCTTCACAAGTTCTGATAATGTTCAACAAAATGAGAAGAAATACAGAAGGTGTGTGGAGGGGGGGATGGGGGTTCGAGGTACAAGCGCAGTTTTGAATACTGATCGACCTTCACCTTCACCTGTCCAGTAGTCGCGAGGATCGTGGGGGCACCACATGAAAGTTTTGCAACCAGCTTCCTCCACTCCCCCACAGTCCTCCGCTTTCCATAGCAGGTCCGTTCCACCCAAGGACTGTCCACTCTCTGATGTTGTCTTCCCATCGTTTCTCTGTCTGCCTCTTCGTCTCCCTCCCCTTACTGTTCCCTGTAGGACAGTCTTGGCCAGTCCAGATGTTCCTGTGACCCCGTGGAACAAGTGCGTGGAAATAACTGACTGACCTAAAATGAAAGCTGGAAAATACAAATCTAGAACAACTATTAAGAAAAAAAAGTCTACATATCTCACCATATTTAACAAATCGACTCTGAAAACAATATTTGTAGCAATAATTGACAAAGGGAACTCTGTTCCGTTATAGAACATTGTCTTTCAAAAATCTATAGTAGGCTAATCATTAAAAAAAAGAAAATTCAACTGGACCATGCAATGACGAATTGAAAAAATTATCACACCGGTAAAGGATCCCTGAAAATGTGCAATGAAGATAACGAGGTGAGAACAAGTGGATGAGAAGGGTAGGTATGGGGACGGGATAGCTCAGTGGTCAGAACACCCGCTTTCCCCCAGCCAAGGTTAAGAACATCGAGCGTGGTTACCAAGTGGATGGGTTACCGATTGTGCGCCTTGGCTTCACTACAGTCCCCCAGTTCGCCCAGCTGTCAATGGGTACCTGCCCTCTTTAGGGTCAGGGAAGGTAAAGCAGCGAGGGTGAGGAGATTGGGCGCCCCCTCAAATGCTGGCCCCTAGAGAAGCTAAGTCTCTGATGCCTCGCTCCCCTAGACCACATAGGTTATGGGACACTTTACCTTTACCTATGTGATCCTTTAGCATATGGCGTGCATATTATGGTCAACAGCTATGCCATAACCACATGTATGCAAAACGCATTTCCAATATACTCAGTCTTTTTATAAATTAAAAAAAATTCAATTTCCATCTGCAAGCCGAACAACAATGCTTTATTTATTTTATTTATTCATTTATTTTTATTTATTTATTCTTTTATATCGAGGATAATGGAATAAGCACTCGTGTGCTTTTTTCATCCAGTTATGCCGTTTGGTAAATATTGTCATCTGTTCCCACCGGCACACAATGGCCTACTGCTTACGAAAAGCGGAGCAGGATTTAACGTGTGCGCAAGATGTTCTGCGTGCGTTCGCACACGGGGCCTCGGTTTACAGTCTCATCCGAAAGACCTTTGGGGAGAGTGGGGTCAGCACTGATGTTAACTCCAGGGGAAAAATCCCCTCGAACGGGAATCGAATGTTTATGCGGTAAAGAGCAGTTCCTTGTCGTGGTTTCACACAAGATTCAACTTTTACCACTTCTTCTGCACACTTAAACAACCACTCTCTTATTCTCACACTGGGGATAGAAGAGCCGGTGGTTACACTGATGCGCTCTTGATCTGCTCACTCGGGTTCGAATCTTGTTCAAGAGGATTTTTCCTCTCGAGTTAACATCAGTGCCGACTCCACTCTTCTCAAAAAAACTTCGGATGAGACTACAAACCGAGGTCCCGTTTGCGATCGCACGCAGAACATCTTGTGCATACGTTAAAACCCGTTCTGCTTTTCGGAAGATTATGTCACTGTGTGCCGGTGGGAATGGGGATGACAGAATTTACAAACTAAATACACACGGGGACTGGATGTAAAAAAAAACATATAAGCGCTTGTTCCATTATCCTCAATATAAAAAAATGAATAAATAAAAGTAAAAACACACACACACCCCACACACACACACACACACACACACACACACACACACACACCACCACCACCACCACCACCACCACCACCACCACCACACCACACACACCACCACACACACACACACACACCACCACCACCACACACCACACCACACACAACACACACCACACCACCACACCACACACACACACAACACACACACACACCACCACCACCACCACCACACAAACCACAAACACACACACACAAACACACCACTACCACCACCACACCACCACCACAAACACCACACAACACACCACCACCACCACCACCACACAAACACACAAACACACACACACAAACACACCACTACCACCACCACACCACCACCACAAACACACACCACACCACCACACCACACCACCACCACACCACCACCACAAACACACACACACCACCACCACCACCACCACCCTACACCACAAACACACCACCACCACCACCACCACCCTACACCACAAACACACACACACACACACACACACACGGGTCTGTCATTTGGGCGGAAGATGATGTTCACCTTTGACCTCTGTGTATTAAATTTTCAGCGTGCCCATTGCATTTTTCTGCTTGAAATCTCAATGTTGAACATTTTCAAGAGTTATTCAGAGACAGTAATTGCCGCCGTTCTTTTTTGAATGGGAGAGGAACGTGAATAAACGCTACATAATACAGCCACACCAAACGATAGTCAAAGCCCGGATAGCCTAGTGGTCAGAACATTGCGCTCGCAATTTGACCACCCGAATTCGATTCCCGTTCGAGGAGATTTTTCCCCTGGAGTTAACATCAGTGCTGACTCCACTCTCCCAAAAGGTCTTTTGGATGAGACTGTAAAGCGAGGCCCTATGTGCCAACGCACGCAGAACATCTTGCGCACACGTTATATCCTGCTCCGCTTTTCGTAAGAGGAGGCCATTGTGTGTCGGTGGGAACAGATGACGATATTTACAAAACTTGCATACATACGGGGAGTGGACGTAAAATAAAACACATGAGAACTTATTCCATTATCGTCATGTAACAGAGTAGATATATTTGATGTCTCAACTCTGCACATACCGCGGGAACAGGGCACAGCTAGCTAGTTTAGAATGTGACCTCTAAAAAGAGGTTGCATAAATTACATTTCACCGTGAAGACGAAGTGTATACAACGGAGGGTTTTCAACCACTACCCAAGGAAACAGAGCATCCACAATGAGCGCTTATTAGCGGGCAACTCAAAGCGAGGCTCCGCTAGGCGTCGCTTTAGTTGTTGGAGTGATATATGCGTTGTCTGCTACACTGAAAAATTAATAGCGTGAAAGGGCCTGGTGCGAGTGAGAAAATCGTTCGTAATTGTCATCGACAGCCAAAATGCCGAGATATTGCGCCGTGTTCGGCTGCAATAATGAATGTGGGTTTCGTTTCCCCACTGATCCACATTAACATTTCAACCTCGACAAATACCATTTCCACTCCGTCTCTTCTGTGGTGTGTGTGTGTGTGGCGGGGGGGGGGGGGGGGTTGGTTCATAAAATTGTTGGTCTTCATTTCAAACTGTATTCACAACAATGTAGTGGTGGACACCTATGTGCGAAGTCAAGTCGCACTGATGGCTGGCCCTCAGGAACCCTACTAGCCACTGTCAAGAAAAGGAAGCTGGCATGGTTCGGCCATGTCACACGCCACAACACCCTCACCAAGACAGTCCTACCAGGAACGCTAGAAGGCGGCAGACACTGAGGCAGACAAACCAAAAGCTGGATGGATAACATCAAGGAGTGGACCCGCCTGGACAGTCCAACACTCATTCGGAAGGCGGAGGACAGGGCTGGATGGCGACGGCTGGCTGCAGAACCGTCTCTCATGTCTCCTCCACGACCGTTCCGGTCATGAGAAAGAAGAAGAAGAAGTTGTACCTGGGACCTCGGTTATCGTCTCATGCTCACTCGAAGTGAGGGGGGAGGGGAGTCAGCAGTGGTGATGTTGACTCTTGTCTGTCTGTCTGTCTGTCTGTCTGTCTGTCTGTCTGTGTGTCTGTGTGTCTGTGTGTCTGTCTGTACGTACGTACGTACGTATGTCTGTATGTCTGTCTGTACTGTCTGTCTGTCTGTCTGTCTGTATGTGTGTACTTTGAATTAACGTGGGCTGCTGGTCACGTGGAGAAATAGCCTGGTGGTCAGAGTGATACACTCGTGATCTGCTGACCCGGGTTCGAATCTCGTTCAAGAGAATTTTTCCTCTGGAGTTAAAATCAGTGCCGACTCCACTTCCCCCAAAAGTCCTTCGGATGTGGCTATAAACTGAGATCCCTCGCGCCAACACTCGCAGAACATCTTGTGCACACGTTAAAACCTTCAAATTATATCATCATCAAAACAAACCAGTCAGCGAAGTATTTCAAAACACTCACACTTCTGTAAAAAAAAAAAATATATATCATCAATGAAACCTTAAGCTCATAATGTGGCCAATCCTAACAAGGAAAAGAAAACTCCGAAAATGCAAACAACAAACAAAAGAGCAAGATTGTATAAAAAGATATATCAAATAGGAGGAAAGAGAAAGAAGAGAGAGAGACAGAAGAGAGAGCAGCCCGAATTTCACGACAGAGAAATCTGCTGTGACATAAAACGTAAAGGTAAAGGTGTCCCATAACCTATGTGGTCGTAGGGGAGCAAAGGCATCAGAGACCTCAGCTTCTCCAGGGGCCAGCATATAGAGGGCGGGCCCATCTCCTCTCCCTCGCTTTTTTACCTTCCATGACCCTAAAGAGGACAGTACCCATTGACAGCTGGATAAACTGGGGGATTGTACTGAAGCCAAGGCACGCAAACAGTCACCCATCCAACTGGTAACCACGCTGGATGCTGCTTAAAAAGCGCCGCTCTGACCACTTAGCTATCCCCCCCTGTGACATAAACAGGTATAAAATAAAATATAAAAAATAAGATAACACCTACACTCTCCATCCAGGAAAAGAGGAAGATAATCCTTCCATTCCCCGTGGTAATGGTAGTATTCTTCCAGTTTCTTGTGATGGTTGTAAAACGACACTGCCACATCTCGCGGGTTTCTCGTGACGTAGATCACTTTACACTTGGAACTGCGCAGGGCCGGAAGTTGGTGGTACAACAAGTGCGTGCAAAGGATTCTGGGGGAAGGCATGGAGGCGATATCGGTTAGGTCCAGTTCGATGTTGAATTTGTCTTTCTCCACCACGGGGAGGTCAGTGCGACCTTCCAGGAACATACGAGTGATCTCCCATACCCAGTGAGTACCTGTAAAGTTTTGGGGGGTGGGAGGTGGGGGGTGTAGGGGGTGGGGTGGGGATGGAAGGAAGGTGAATATTGTGGTATCATATGATGACAGCTATTGTTGTGGTTGTGGTTGTTGTTGTTGTTGGTGGTGGTGGTGGTGGTGGTGGTGGTGGTGGTGTGTGTGTGTGTGTGTGTGTGTGTGTGTGTGTGTGTGTGTGTGTGTGTTTATATGTGTGTGTGTATGTGAATGTGTGTGTGTTTATATGTGTGTGTGTGTGTTATGTGTGTTGTGTGTTTATGTGATGTGTGTGTGTTTATTGTGTGTGTGTGTGTGTGTGTGTGTGTGTGTGTGTGTGTGTGTGTGGTGTGTGTGTGTGTGTGTGTGTGGTGTGTGGTGCTTTTGTGTTTGTCGTCATTATCGTTGTTGTTTTTATTATTGTTGTAATTGTATGTTTTCAATATTATCATCATTGTCATCATCATCACTATCAGCAAGAGGAGCAGTAGCAATATTTCATCGTCATTTTCATCATCATCATCGTCCGTCGTCATCGTCATCATCATCATCATCATCATCATCATCATCATCATCGTCACCATCATCATCACCATCATCGTTGTCGTCGTCGTCGTCGTCATCATCATCTAATCATCTCATAACCTAGGCTGGTCGTAGGGGAGCGAGGTCGTCAAAAACCTCAGCTTCTCTAGGGCCAGAATATTGAGGGCGGCGCCTATCTCCTCTCCCTCGCTGATTTACCTTCCCTGTCTCTAAAGAGGGCAGATACCTGTTTACACAGCTGGGTGAACTGGGGGACTGTACTTAAACCAAGGCGCGAACGTTCCGCCATCCACTTTGTAACCACGCTCGATGCTGCTTAACCTTAGCTTTGGGGAAGCCAGTGCTCTGCACTGCGCTGTCTTTTTCTGTTCTTTTTCTTTATTCCTTTATATCAAGATAATGGAATAACCATTTATGTGATTTTTTACATCCAGTCCCGTGTGTATGCAGTTTTGTAAATGTCATCTGTTCCACCGGCATACAATGCCCTACTCTTACGAGAAGCGGAACAGGATTTAATGTGTGTGCATGCAAGATGTTCTGCGTGCGTTCGCACACTATCCCGTCCCTCTCCTGGAAACATAGAATAAAAATTAAATTGAATTGACCTGAGGTCATTACATCGCAAGTGCATGCTGTATGTGGCCACAAGCCTACCCTCTACATCCCCCCCCCCCCCTTTATAAGATTTGGGTCTGGGCTATTAACGGGGGATCCATCACTTAATCTTAATTTTGTCACCAGCTACTGCTGTTGCTGTTAGCACTGTTTACATCTGATGTGGTTTTGACTTGTACCTTCGTTTGTGCTTATGTAACGTAACAGGCGCTTGCTAAGAAGTCTTTATTTAGTTAGTTAGTTAGTTATTTATTTCTTCATTTATTTAGTTATTTATTTGTCTATTCATTCAGTCATTTTAAATTTATTTATTCATTTATTTATGTATTCATTTATTCATCTATTTCGTTCATTTATTTATTTATTCTATTTCGAGGATAAGGAAAGAAGCATGATGTCTCTTTTTATCGTCCAGTCCCCGTGTGTATGCAGGCTTTTCATAAATTTTGTTATCCGTTCCCACCGGAAGACATTAGCCTACTTTTTAGAAAAAGTGGAACAGGTTTTAACGGGTGCCCAAGATGTTCTGCTGACGTTCTGTTCTGTTGACGAAAGATGTGTACATCTAATCTGTATCTGCCATCACTGTAAATAGTATACACTACACTACACTACACTACACTACACCATACTACACCATACTACACTACACTACACTACACTACACTACACTACACTACACTACACTACACTACACTACACTACACTCACTACACTACACTACATTGTAGGTACACTACACTACACTACACTACACTACACTACACTACACTACACTACACTACACTACACTACACTACACTACACTACATTGTAGGTACACTACACTACACTACACTACACTACACTACACTACACTACACTACACTACACTACACCATACTACACGTCACTACACTACACTACACTACACTACACTACACTACACTACACTACACTACACTACACTACACGTCACTACACTACACTACATTGTAGGTACACTACACTACACTACACTACACTACACTACACTACACTACACTACACTACACTACACTACACTACACTACACCATACTACACGTCACTACACTACACTACACTACACTACACTACACTACACTACACTACACTACACTACACTACACTACACCATACTACACGTCACTACACTACACTACACTACACTACACTACACTACACTACACCATACTACACTACACTACACTACACTACACTACACTACACTACACTACACTACACTACACTACACTACACTACACTACACTACACTACACTACACTACACTACATTGTAGGTACACTACACTACACTACACTACACTACACTACACTACACTACACCATACTACACGTCACTACACTACACTACATTGTAGGTACACTACACTACATTGTAGGCCATTGTGTGCCGGTGGGAACAGATGAAAAGGTTTATAAAACTGCATACACACGGAGACTGGTTGTAAAAAAGCACATGTGTGCTTGTTCCATTATCCTAGATATAAAAGAATAAATAAATAAATAAAATAAATACACTACACTACATCACACCACACCACACCACACCCCACCACACCACACCACACCACATCACACTACACCACACCACACCACATCACACTACACCACACCACATCACATCACACGACACGACACGACACGACACACCCCACCACACCACGCCACATCACACTACACCACACCACATCAAACGACACGACACGACACACCCCACCACACCACACCACATCACACTACACCACACCACATCAAACGACACGACACGACACGACACACCACACCACACCACACCACACCACATCTCACTACTCCACTCCACTCCACTCCACTCCCCTCCACTACACACTCCACTCCCCCGACTCCCCTCCATCCCACTCCACACCCCACTCAACTCTCCTACCCTCCCATCCACTCCCCTCCACTCCCCTCCACTCCCCTCCACTCCAATCTATTCCACTCCACACTCCAATCCACTCCACTCCACACACCCCTCCACTCCACTCCACTCCCCTCCACTGCCCTCCCCTCCCCTCCCCTCCACTCCACACTCCCTCCACACTCCCCTCCACACTCCCCTCTACACTCCACTCCATTCCACTCCACTCCACCCCACTCCCCTCCACTCCACACTCCCCTCCACACTCCCCTCCACACTCCCCTCCACTCCACCCCACTCCCCTCCCATCCCCTCCATTCTCCACTTCCCTCCCCTCCACTCCACGACACAGCACTGCACTTACACCCCCACCCCCCACCCCCTACCCCACCCCGGAAGACTCGCAAAGAAATGAAAAAGAGAAAAAAAAAGGGGGAAAAAAGGATAGAAAATGGTATCGTTCAGTTTGCACTGGCCTAAAGTGTCAGGCCTTTAAAATGTCAAAAGTGGGACAGCTCTTACCCCATACAGTGACTGGAATCAGAAGAGCAGTGTGACTCCCATATTAATTTATTATTTTCCTCTTCTTTTTTTTCTCCTTCTCATTTTTACCGCCTATATGTATACCTACTTATTTCTACGCTTTGTGTGTGTGTGTGTGTGTGTGTGTGTTGTGTGTGTGTGTGTGTGTGTGTGTGTGTGTGTGTGTGTGTGTGTGTGTGTGTGTGTGTGTGTGTGTGTGTGTGTTTTTTTTATTTTATTTATTTTATTATTTTATATCGAGGATAATGGGATAGCACTCATGTGCTTTTTTTCATCCAGTCCCCGTGTGTATGCAGCTGTGTAAATATTGTCATATGTTCCCACCGGCACACAATGGCCCACTCTTACGAAAAGCGGAACAGGATTTAACGCGTGCACAGGATATTCTGCGTGCGTTCGCACACGGGGCCTTGGTTTATAGTCTCATCCGAAAGACTTCTAAGGAGAGTGGAGTCAGCACTGATGTTAACTGCAGGGGAAAATCCCCTTGAATGGAAATCGAACCCGGGTGGTCAAATTGCGAGCGCAATTTTCTGACCACTATTTCTTTTTTCTTTTTCTTTTTCTTTTTATATCGAGGATAACAAAATAAGCAATGATGTGCTTTTTTTCATCCGGTCCCCGTGTGTATGCAGTTTTTGTAAATATTGTCATCTGTTCCCACCGGCACACGATGGCCTACTCTTACGAAAAGCGGAACAGGATTTAACGTGTGCGCAAGATGTTCTGCGTGCGTTCGCACACGGGGCCTCGGTTTAAAGTCTCATCCGAAGGACTTTTGGGTGAGAGTGGAGTCGCACTGATGTTGTTAACTCCAGGAGAAAAATTTCCTCGACCGGACTCGAACCCGGGTCGTCAAATTGCCAGCGCAATGTTCTGACCATAGGCTATCGTCCCCCAGGGGTGTGTGTGTGTGTGTGTGTGTGTGTGTGTGTGTGTGTGTGTGTGTGTGTGTGTGTGTGTGTGTGTGTGTGTGGTGTGCGTGCTGCATGTGTGTGTGTTGTGTGTGTGTGATGTGTGTTGTGTGTGTGTGTGTGTGTGTGTTTCATTTTTCATTTTCATTTTTTATCATTTTATTCTTTTATATCGTGGATAATGGAATAGCACTCTTTGCACCTCCCCTTGTGCATATTTTGTCACCTCCGTTTATGCAATCGAATGCATCTCTTTCCACTGGCACCAATCGTGCCTGCTCTACACGAAGCGACGGTTAGCTGTCGCAAGGTGTTTGCGTGCGTTTGCCCTGGTGGCTGTTGTAAGTCTCTTCGAGTGTG
>CM060342.1:3457479-3478333 GCA_030674155.1 Stramonita haemastoma | reverse complement strand
ACCAGAAACAGAGATAGCGCGGCGGCCAACGGTAGATAGGTTGAATCTGGGTATTCTTAAGGACAATGTATCAGCGGCCGAGCGGAGGGAGCGAGAAGGTGTGTACAAGTGAAGACATTCACAGAGGTAGGAGGGTGCAGTTTTGTGGAGACATTTGTAACAGAGGGTATTGATCTTGTAGTTTATTCTCTGTGGTACGGGCAGCCAGTGCAGAAATTGCAAGAGAGGGGTAATGTGCTCAGATTTTTTCTTTCTGAGGACCAGACGAGCTGCAGAGTTTTGTATACGTTGGAGGGAGTGGATAGATGATGCTGGCAGACCAGCTAGAAGAGAATTGCAATAGTCCAGACGTGAAAGAATAAGAGAAGTGACAAGTTTGGATGTTGCATCAGTGGACAGGTACTTTCGAATTGCACTAATGCGCCGTAATTGATAGTAGCATGACTGACAGGTCATGTAATGACAGGTCATGACAGGTCAGGTAATGATCTGAGGAGATCATTAAAGAAGAGCAGGCAGGTTTCAGAGCAGGATGGAACCCAACTAAGCAAATTTTCAACCTTAGAATACTCTGTGAGAAATACTAGCAAAATCAACAAGATCTGTACCAGGTCTTTGTAGACTTTACGAAGGCATTCGACAGAGTCTGGCATGCAACTCTATGTGCATCCATGAGGCTGTATAACATCAATGCCAACCTGATCCGAACCATAGAATGTCTGATGAAGCCTCTTGGGAGAACGAATGCAGATTAGTGCAGAGAAAACCCATTTTATAATGATGATAATAATAATCGTTGGAATTTATATAGCGCTATATCTTGTAAAGAAAAGAAAACAAAGCGCTTGCATTCAGCCTTTTCTTACACATACAACCAATAACAATGAAAGGTAGTAACGAATTCAAGTGTACATACACGCACGCGCATGTACGTGTGCGAACACACACACACACGCGCACGCACGCACGCGCGCACGCACGCACGCACGCACGCACGCACGCACGCACGCACGCACCACACACACACACACACACACACACCACACACACACACACACACACACCACACTCGGAGTTGAATGTTGAAGCCGCTTGTTTTGCCGATGCTTTTCTATGAATTTGTTTAAGGATGCTTCTTCTAACAACTGATAACCCTCTGGAATGGATAGAGGGACATACAAAACTATAGACCCCTTTTCATTACATGCACCTTTTTCGCAGCCCTGTCAGCCCACTCATTGGAAAATGATACTATATGTGAAGGAATCCAACAAAAACAAACACGAATTCCTCTTAAACGTAACAGATTTATGAGGTATTTGATGTCTAATATAAGTTTAGTAGTTTGCTTGTATGTTGTAGACTTTAAAGCATATGAAACTGATTAGGAATCAACACACAGTGGAAGCGTGTAGCTGAATACATTGATCGTTTAGAGATTCATACATAGGATGTCAAAGAAAGACAACTCAAGCATTATTTTTTAGGATCAGATTAAATGCTTTCATGACAAAATCCAGCAAGGATGTTAAATGCTTATGTGGTGGATATATTTCAAATACCCATATCATACTTGAATGTAAGAGTTTAAAACCTCATCTCCCTGCCTTTTCTGAGAACTCTATTGTCGAAGTTTTGAGCAATGTAAATCTAACTTTTGATATTGCAGCAATGCTAAAGGTTTGTTGTTAAGTCCTATAGGCCTTCTTATTGTAGTTCTTGTAGTTATTTTGGGAATTTTACATTGTGAGTATTTTTTTATATTTGTTAATGTTAAAAATACCTTTTCATTTGCTGTTACCTTTTTACACACACACACACACACACGCGCTCGCGCAGATGACAGATGACAGGAACAGATGACAATATTTACACAACTGCATACACACGGGGACTGGGTGAAAAAAAGCACATGAGTGCTTATCCCATTATCCTCGATATAAAAGAATAAAATATAATAAATTTTAAAACGCACGTACGCGGCGCGTAGATTTCTCTCTCTAACCTATCCATCCTGTCTCCTATCTTAGGGTCGTCTGGTATCACTTCATGTGGAAAGACGTTAAAATTGAAGATATTACTTACTTACTTACTTACTTACTTACTTACTTACTTACTTACTTACTTACTTACTTACTTACTTACTTACACACACACACACACACACACACACACACACACACACACACACACACACACACACACACACACACACACCACACACACAAAGTATGAGCGGGATAGGGGGACAGGGGGTCGGGATAACCTAGTGGTCAGAACATTGTGCTCGCAATTTGACGACCTGAGTTCGATTCCACAAAAGTCTTTCGGATGAGACTGTAAACCGAGGCCCCGTGTACGAATGCACGCAGAACATCTTGCGCACACGTTAAATCCTGTTCCGCTTTTCGTAAGAGTAGGCCATTGTGTGCCGGTTGGAACAGATGGCAAAAATTACAAAACTGCATACACATGGGGATTGGATAAAAAAGCACATGAGTGCTTATTCCATTATCCTCGATATAAAAGAATAGAATAAAAAATAAACACAACACACACACACACACACACACACAACACACACACACACACACACACACACACACACACACACACACACACACACACACACACACACGCAGTGTGAACGCTCTTCTTGATTTTGTTGTTGTAACAACAACCACATTCCATGAAGTTGTGGTTCTTTATTCAGAAAGTAGTAGTATGGGAAACAAGTGTAAGTGGGTACCTGCGTAATAACTTCATAATTCTCATCACCAATATGTGTGTGTGTGTGCATGTGTGTGCATGTGTGTGTGTGCATGTGTGTGCGCATGTGTGTGTGTGCATGTGTGTGTGCATGTGTGTGTGCATGTGTGTGTGTGTGCATGTGTGTGTGTGTGTGCGTGTGTGTGTGCATGTGTTGTGTGTGTGCATGTGTGTGCGCGTGTGTGTGTGTATGTGTGTGTGTATGTGTGTGTGTGTGTGTGTGTGTGTGTGTGTGTGTGTGTGTGTGTGTGTGTGTGTGTGTGTGTGTGTGTGTGTGTGAACAGGATTCATACAAACACCAGGATGGAGCACAGGGGAGTATGTGATGATAGCGGCCTGCGTGACACTGAAGTCCTCCAACAACGGGTTTATCATGCTCAGTTTTGTGAACTTTGCCATGTCTCGTCAGCAAGGCTGCCCCTGTTACTTCGCCATGTACCTCACCCCCACCTGTACAGGAACCCCGATCACCAAAATCTGCGAAGACATGGAAATCCTTCCAGTGACTTACCAAACGGATGTCCTATCCGTCAAGGTTTACTGCCCCTCTGAAGGTTTGATAAATTTCAAACTCCTGTACTCCATCCACAGCCCTGCAGATCCTCCCATACAGCTCGGGAATGGCAAGTGGGTTTGCTCTGGGACGAAAGGTCCAATCCTAGTGCAGCATTTTGTATGCAGTTATGAAACGTTCTGCGATAACGCTGCAGACAGACCATCCGGGATATGTCCCCCAGTAGACCTGTGTGGGGGTAGAAAACATTCACTTCAGATGGAGGGAAAATGCTACCGGTATTTCTTTCCTGGCAGGCCGATCTCCTGGGATGAGGCTCAGTTCAGTTGCAGGCAGAACGGAGGCTACCTGGTCAGTCTGAACACAGAACAGAAAAGGAGAGCCGTGACCGATGTTTGGGACAGTGTCTGGCACAATGCTTATCTTTTTGTTGGACTGAAGCCACGCTTACAGCATCACCTGCATGGACAGTAAGCATCCCTCTACCCTTGAAGCACATAAAAAGAAAACCTCATTATATGTTTACATTGCACACTGACTTATTGTAAACAGAGAACCTGATTACCGGTGTTACTGCTTATTCTGTGTAATATGGTTAAAATGTCTAATTCTAAGTAAATTTACTTTCCATTGCAAATGAATTTTATGAATTAGCAAACATTAGCAAATTTTTTAAAAATTCCTTCTTGATTTAGAGAAGGGTACTTCGAATTATGTGTCAGACCTATCTCATTCTTTTACTTACCTTCTTTTGTTTCTTCATTGTCTTTATCTCTTTTTTCTCTGTTGATATATCGACTGATACCTATGCTACACCCTTCACAGGCAAACAAGAGCTTGGCTGCCTCAAGCAATCTGATAGTCCCCTCCATGTAATCTTCTGGTTATTCCAGGTACTCCTCAATGTGGCAGTGGTCTGATGGCACCATGGCATACTACCTGGACATTGGTCAGCAGCCTGAACTTCCTCCTCCTTATGGCGCTGTTCTTGATATCTATGAGAAGCAAATAAACATGAAGAAAACCTATCGACCTTTATATGCTGACTACCTGTGCGAAATTGAGTCTCAGATTGGTCAAGACATGGAGTCCAGATGGCAGTCAAAAGTCGTACTCCCATCGCCTTCAAGAACAGCTGTGACCCACCCACACATGAGCCAGTGCTTAGATGGTCATGCAACTCAGACGTTTCTGCAGTGTGATCCTGCCAGTCGCTGTTACGGAAATAAGGAACGGGAAATCCAACGATGTTTGCGGGGAAATCCTCTCCTGGCGAGAACAACGTTCACCTGCAAGAATGACCAGCAACGTGTGCATTACTCTTTGCTGTGTGACCACCACAGGGACTGTGACGACTCGAGTGATGAAGACTTCTGTGACTTTCCACCTTGTCCTTCCAGTCACTTCGTGTGTCAGAAATCAAAACAGGTAACTACAGCACTTGATAAATCAATGTGGGTGGCCGTATAACCTGTACTGATGCTTACCAGTTGTGTCAGCTGGGTAAAATCTGATTCGATCGCTAGGTAAACTTTTTGCAATGCTAGTTACAAAGTAGCTATTTTACACACACAGAGAGAAGTACTCACAGAGACAGACACAGACCAATAGATTGATGCAGAGTTCATCCAAGGGTGGTCAGTTTATATCGTTCTTGTTGCTTTTTGACGTGATGTTTGAAGCATTAGCATAATTATTTAAATGGTAATACAAGTCTGTGAATAAAACAAACGTGCATCAATTCACTCTGCAGGCTACACTTTGAGTTATATATAATATATATATTATATATATATATATATATATATATATATATATATAATATATATATAATATATATATATATATATATATATATATATATATATATATATATGAAGGACGGTGGCAGGATGGTTAAGACGTTCGCCTGCCAATATGTAAATCGTGAGTTTCTGGGTTCGTACCCAGCCTCACCCTTTCTTCCCAGTTTGACGAAAAAATCGAACTGAATGTCAAAGTCATTCGGATGAGACTCGAAACCGAGGCCCCGTGTGTGAATGCACGCAGAACATCTTGCGCACACGTTAAAACCCCGTTCCACCTTTCGGAAGAGTAGGCCATCGTGTGCCGGTAGGAGCGGATGACAAAATTTTAACAAACCAGCATGCACACAGGTGTCGTGTTTAGACACGATCCCTGAGGAAAAATCGGGGAGTTGGAGTCCCAGAGCGGCTCGGGGCTGTAGGTATATGGCAACGTTCTGGTGGCTCCTGCGACGGTACTGGAACCATTCGTATCGGTCAATGCCCTTCCAATGGATCTTTCCAGTGCCGTGGAGAGGGGGGGTCTGCTGCATGGGTAACAGCTTGCCCTCCATACATACTTGCCCAGGCTTTGCGCTCTAAAGACTACAGCGCAACTCCATAGTCTTCCGAGACTGATGAGTGCCTACTACTACTATATATATACATATATATATATATACATACATATATATATATATTATAACACATATATATATCTCTGTGTGTAGTGATTATATACATACATACATGTAGGAAAATTACCTATATTACTATTAAAAAGGTAAAGGTAAAGGTATCACATAACCTATGTTTCGTAGGGGAGCAAGGTATCAGAGACCTCAGCTTCTCTAGTAGTAGGCACCCACCAGTCTCGGAAGACTATGGAGTTGCGCTCTAGTCTTTAGAGCGCAAAGCCTGGGTAAGTAAGTATGGAGGGCAAGCTGTTACCCATGCAGCAGACCCCCCCCCCCCTCTCAACGCAACTGGAATGATCCAATGGAAAGGCAATCGCTGATACGAATGGTTCCAGTAACGTCGCGTGAGCCGCCAGAACGTTGCCATATACAGCCCCGAGCCACTCTGGGACTCCACTCCTCGATTTTTCCTCAGAGATGGTGTCTAAACACGACACCTGTGTGCATGCAGAGTTTTTTTTTAGGGGGGGGGGGGGGGGGGGGTGGTGGCAATTTTGTCATCGATGGCCTGATCTTCCAAAAAGTGGAACGGGATTTTAACGTGTGTGCAAGATGTTCTGCGTGCGTCCGCATGGAGCCTCGGTTTCTAGTCTGATCCGAATGACTTTGACATTCAGTTCGATTTTTTCGTCAAACTGGGAAGAAATGACGAGACTGGATACGAACCCAGAACCTCACGGTTTACTTGTTGGCAGGCGAACTCTTAAGCCGTCCTGCCACCTTCCTTCCAGCTTCTCTAAAGGTCAGCATATTCAGGTGGTGCCCATCGTCTCTGCTTCACTGCTTTGCCTTCCCTGACCCTAAAGAGGGCAAGTAGCTACCCATTTACAGCTGGGTGAACTAGGAGACTGTACTAATGGTAAGGCTTGCAAACGGTCGCCCATCCATTTGGTAACCATGCTTGATGCTGCTTAACCTTAGCTTGTGGAAAGCGAGTGCCCTGATCACTGAGCTATCCTGTCCCCACTATTACTATTATTATAGTATTATTACTAATAAAATATATACACGGATACACACACACACACACACACACACACACACACACACACACACACACACACACACACACAGAAAAATAAAAATATATATATATATATATATAATATATATATATATATGTGTGTGTGTGTATACACATAAGTCTGTCTATCTCTATCTATCATATCTATCTATCATATATCTATCTATCTATCTATCTGTCTTCTGTCTGTCTGTCTGTCTGTCTGTCTGTCTGTCTGTCTGTCTGTCTGTCCGTCGTCGTCCGTCGTCCGTCCGTCCGTCCGTCGTCCGTCCGTCCGTCCGTCCGTCTCTATCTATCTATCTAATCTATCTATCTATTACTATCTATCTATCATCTATCTATCTATCTATCATACTATACTATACTATTACATCATATACATATTCATATATCTATATTATATATCATAATATATAATTAGGCACCCATCAGTCTCGGAAGACTATGGAGTTGCGCTCTTGTCTTTAGAGCGCAAAGACTGGGTAAGAAAGTAGGGAGGGCAAGCTGTTACCCATGCAGCAGACCCCCCACCCTCTCCACGCCCCTAGAATGATCCACTGGAAAGGATATGACCGATACGAATGGTTCCAGTACGTCGCAGGAGCCACCAGAACGTTGCATATACAGCCCCGAGCCGCCCTGGGCCTCAACTCCTCGATTTTTCCTCAGGGATGGTGTCTAAACACGACACCTGTGTGCATGTTATCTATCTATCTATCTATCTATCTATCTATCTATCTATCTATCTATCATCTATCTATCTATCTATCTATCTATCTATCTATCTATCTATCTATCTATCTATCTATCTATCTATCTATCTATCTATCTATCTATCTATTATCTATCTATCATGATATCTGACACTTCCACAAACCAACATGATTTCGATTGGATTTATGTAGAGATGGATATGTGTAACGTGTGTAAAGAATTGTTTGACATGGTACTACCTCTGTGATTTCAGTGCTTCCCATGGCCTCACGTTGTGATGGAAAGTTACATTGTGCAGACGGGAGTGACGAGATGTTTTGCTTGAGTTCCACGATCAGTTTCTCCAACCAGTTCCTCCCCTGCCATCATCAGATTCACTACCACAGGTAACATCACTGTAGAAACTGTTAACGTTTCCCAAGGGAATCCCGTGTGTCCAGAAACCCACTTCCAGTGTGCAGGTGAGGGCTACTGTCTGCCTGTCTACTGCGGTGTAACGAGGTCGCTGACTGTCCAGAGAAGGAGGATGAAGCAGACTGTGACTCCTACACCTGTCCGGATTTTTACCGCTGTCTAGGAGCAGACGTGTGTGTCCATGCAGATCATCTGTGTGATGGTAATTTCCAGTGTCCAAGACACGATGATGAACTGATGTGTAACACTACTTGCCCCTAAACTGTGAGTGTTTGGATTTGCTTTTATTTGCAGGGAGAAGTTTTCAGCAGATTGCTACCCTAAGCTGAGGTATGTGAATGCTGACAACACAGGCATGACCTTACAGGACATGGCCAGTAATCATCTCTTGGTCTATCTGAGCTGGCACACTGCGGCTTGAAAAGGATTGATGCTGTCAGTTTGCCAAATCTACACAGCCTGGATCTCAGTCACAATTCTTTAGCAAGCATCACAGAGTTGTCTTTTAAATGATGACAAATCTGATTCCCTTTCCTTGCTTTCAATGAACTGATCTCGTGAATTCCATAGATTTGTTCTGACACAACTTTTACTGATTTGATTTTCCTGGATATGTCAGGTGGGGGCACAGAAGAGATCACCAATGCATCTTTAGTGCTTTCCCCAACATTCAGCACCTGAACCTCTCTGGAAGCAGACTGCAGAAAATACTGGAACCAGGATTTAGTGCACTGCGTAAACTGCAGGTTCTGGATATCTCGCTCTGTCCCGTGACTGAGTTCTATGGAAACATGTTCAAAGGTTTGTCTGAACTAGAAAACATCTATGCTTCCAAATTCCAGATATGCTGTCCCAACATTCTGCCTGAAGACTTTGATCCAAAAGATTGTTATGCTCCGTCTGATGAAGTGTCTTCTTGTGCCACTCTACTGAGAACTGATGCTTTCAGAATATTTCTTGCTGTCTATGCCATATTTGCTCTTGTGGGGAATTGTGTCAGTTTTCTGTATCGTGTCTTTGCCAAAGGAGTGACGGCGACTCATGGTTTTGATACTTTCGTTACTCATTTGTGTGTGTCTGATTTCTTGATGGGCCTCTACCTAGCCATTATTGGAATAGCTGACCAAATCTACTATGGAACATATGAATGGAGTGACACACACTGGAAAAACAGTATAGCTTGCCAAACAGCTGGCTTTTTATCCTTTCTGTCGAGTGAGGTATCGCTTTTCTGATCTGTTTCATCACACTTGAACGCTTTCTGCTTGTTGAGTTTCCTCACAAAAATATTGGCTTCACCCTAAAGTCTGCTCAGTGTACATGCCTTGTTGGATGGATGGTGGGGGTGCTGCTTGCTGTCATCCCTCTCCTTCCCTTCTCTCCACCCTGGGATTTCTACAGCCAGACAGGGATCTGCATCCCTTTGCCCATTACGAGGAAGGCCTTCCCTGGAAGTGACTATGCCTTTGGTGTCATGATTGCCTTCAACTTCATCCTATTCTTTCTGATTGCTCTTGGCCAGTTTTTGATTTTCTGGTCAATGCATTCCAAAGGAAAGCTATGGGGAATTCCAGCAAGAAGGCCAAAGACATGGCTGTTGCCAAACGTCTGCTGGCTGTGGTGATTTCTGACTTCCTCTGCTGGTTCCCCATAGGTCTGCTGGGACTGCTGGCCAAGAGTGGTGTTCCCATTTCTGGAGATGTCAATGTGGCCATGGCCATCTTTGTCCTGCCTTTCAATTCCGCCCTCAATCCTTTCTTGTACACCTTCCACATGCTACTTGAGCGGCGTGGCAACACTCGTGCTCAGCGTCAGCGTCAGCGTAAGGAAGGCGGTGAACTGAAGTCCCACACTTGCCGCTCTTGCACTAAACGGAAACAAGCTCTGTCTCGTTATGCAGTTTCTTTCATTGCAGCTGAGCAATGGCTCAGCACGTTCAACACCAGTGAAGACGAAACTGTAAATCAGGAAGTTCTGAACTTGATTGAAGAAATTCTGGAGGAGAAACAAATGACACTTGAAAGGCTCTTAGTCTACGTTACCAGCATGATGAGAAAACAATAATTCATCAGGCATAGCTAGTGGATAGTCACATTTAACAATCATGAAAAAACGCAAAAAACTGTTTCTGAAAATAATCTGATGGAAAATGAATCTACTACCTAGAGATTCAGTGGTCTGGAATTCAGGGAGCCTCTTTGGCAAGATCTTCTGAAGAAAGGTTAAACAAAGTAGGCAGGAGTATACAGCCTTGTCTAACTCTTACTGTCGTTTGAAAACTTTTGTCGGATGTATCTGTTCAGAAGAACTGCACTGCTGCATTCTTACAGAGACCCTGAATGATCTGCACTAAGTATTCTTCAGTGTTCAAAGTTATGAAGATTCGCCAAAGTCCAGCATGTCACACTCTGTCAAATGCATTCTTGAAGTTGATAAAAATGTGAAGCAGATCTTTTTGGTGTTGTTCATAACTTTCTGTTATTTTGTGTCATGCTGTTGCCAGTCAAGAACGCAGTCTTGCTGTGAAGGCTTTACTGTGGTTGCACCACTGCAGGCTGGAAATACTGCAGTTGGGGGATTTCATTGAACACGATTTCATGGGACAGCCATAGCAGCACAACTGAGGATGCCTTTCACCAAACCAGCCCCTGAGTAAGGGAAACCTGAGGACTGCTGTGCCCAATGGTTTCTTTTGTCTTTTATGGCACTAGTTGGCACATTTTGACATTCTTTTTGGCAGGTGTATTGTCACGTGAAGGCTGAGTACTAGAACATTTCCTGGCTCTTGCCATCTCTATACCTTTCTCATTAACTGTGACTCTCCAAGGATTACTCACTGATTCTTCACCATCTTGATGACGGGCGTGTGTGTGTGGTGTGTGTGTGTGTGTGTGTGTGTGTGTGTGTGTGTGTGTGTGTGTGTGTGTGTGTGTGTGTGGTGGTGGTGTGGTGTGTGGATGTGTGTGATGTGTTGTGTGTGTGCGTGCGTGCGTGCGTGCGTGGTGTGTGTGTGTGTGTGTGTGTGTGTGTGTGTGTGTGTGTGTGTGTGGTGTGTGTGTGTGTGTGTGTGTGTGTGTGTGTAGCTATAATGCAGATAGCAGTGATTTATTCTCAACCTCTATCCTGTAGACATCAGTTTTTACATTTTGAATATGAGCTTTTGATTTCTTATTAACAAGAGGGTTTTTTTTTAAAGGAATGTAAATATCGGCTATTCACATCGTTGTAAATACCAGTTTTTCCTATTCCTGTAAGCATCAGCTTTTTGTATTTTTGTAGGTCCTTGTTGTCTGTAATGTCAGCTTTTCATAATGTAAACATCAGCTTTTGTATTGTTGTAAACATCAGCTTTTTGTATTGTTGTAAACATCAACATTATGTAATGTTGTAAACGTCACCTTTTTTTGCATTGTAAACATCATCTTTTTGTTTTGTTGTAAACATTAGCTTCTATATTGTTGTAAACATTAGCTTTTATATTGTTGTAAACATCAACTTATTTAATGCTGTAAACATCAGCTTTTTGTATTGTTGTAAACATAACGTTTTGTATGTTGTAAAATCAGCTTTTTGTATTGTTGTAAATATCAGCTTTTTGTATTAAGGTAAACATCAGCTTTTTGTTTGTTGAAATAACCAGTAAATACATTGTTGTAAAATATTTTTTTTGATAAATATCTAGTTTGTTTAAACTGACCTTTTGTATGTTAATACCAGTAATTTAATCGTTGTAAAATTAGCGTTTTGTATTGTTTTCAAACCATAACTTTATTGTGATATGCTGTAAGTAAACCCAGTAATTTATGTTGTATATTTTGTTGTGAAAACATAAGTATTTTGTAATTGTTGTTTAATACCAGTTTGTTTTAATATTAATTGTAAACATCAGCTTTTTTGTATCACTGTAAGTACCAGTAATTTATATTGTTGTAAACATGAGCTTTTTCTATAATTATAAACATCAGCTTTTTTGCTGTGAATACCAGTCGTTTATACTGTTGTAAATATCAGCTTTTTGTATTGTTTAAGTACCAGTAATTTATATTGTTGTAAACATCAGCTTTTTTTTTTATTGCTGTAAGTACCAGTAATTACATTTTGTTGTAAACATACGCTATTTGTATTGTTGTAAGTACCAATAATTTTTATTGTTGTTAACGTCAGATCTTTTTATTATTGATGTAAGTACCAGTAATTTATATTGTCGTTAACAGCTTTTTTTTTTTATTATTGTCTGTTAAGTAGTACCAGTAATTTATATTTTTGTTAACAGCTTTTTGTATTGTTGTAAATATACTGTTAAATATTTTATATTGTAGTTTAACATCAGCTTTTTATATTGTTGTAAAATATCTAGACTTTCTACTTATTTATGTAAACATCACTTTTTGTATTGATGAAAAATACCTTGTAAATTAATATTGTTGTAAATCAGCTTTCTGTATTGTTGTAACATAAGCGAGTAATCCCATATTATTGGAAACTCGTGATTTTCTTATAAATATATTGTTGTACGTAAACCAGTAATTTATATGTTGTAACCATCAGCTTTTTATATCATTATAACATGACCTTTTTGTTTATATTGAAGCTGTGCGACAAATGCAGAGAACTGAAGCAAATGATGACAGAGGGAGAGGGTCATTATTATACAGAGAAATCAACCAACAAGTTAAAAAAAAAAAAGGCATGAGAAAAGCAAAGGAGACTTGGATCGAAGAACAATGCAAAGCTATGGAAGAAAACCTGCAGAAAAACAACAGCAAGAAAGCTTACCAGCTTGTGAAAGATCTGACAAGCTCAAAACAAGGGAGAACCCCTACCATCCAAGACTAAGCAGGGAAATGTCTCACTGAGGATCAAGATATTTTAAAGGGTGGACTAGAGTACTGCTCTGAGCTGTACACTCACACAACAACAGAGACCCCAAGGTGCTAGATGTCCTTCCACCAACCAACATTAGAAGCTACCCCATCCTGCAGGGAGAAGTTGAAAGTGCAATAAAATCACTAAAAAGAGGGAAGTCAGCAGGAGTGGACAACATTCCATCAGAACTGGTCCAGGCGGGAGGAGAGACCATGGTAGAGGTGTTACTTACTGTCTGCAGTAAGATCTGGGAGACAGGGGAGTGGCCAACACCTTGGACACAGTCCCTGATTCAACTCTCCCGAAGAAAGGTAACTTACAACTCTGCCAAAACTACTGTACTATCAGCCTGATTAGTCATTCAATCAAAGTGATGCTAAGAATCCTCCTGAACAGACTAAAGCCTCAAGCTGAGGAGATTATCAAAGAAGAGTAGGCAGGTTTCAGAGCAGGACGGAACACAACCGAACAAATTTTCAACCTTAGAATACTCTGTGAAAATACTTTGCAACACCAACAAGATCTTTACCACGTCTTTGTGGACTTTAAGAAGGCGTTCGACAGAGTCTGGCATGCAGCTCTGTGGGCAACCATGAGGTTGCATAACATCAACGCCAACCTAATCAAAGCCATAGAATGCCTGTATAACAAGGCAGCCAGCGTAGTCTACTATAACAACAACATAGGAGATTGGTTCCGAGCCACAATTGGAGTACGCCAAGGATGTCTGCTCTCTCTCACCCTCTTCAACGTCTTCTTAGAAAGAATAATGGCTGATGCACTTGAAAAGCATAAGAGAACAGTCAGCACTGGAGGCAGAACAATCACAAACTTACGTTTTGCGATGACATAGACGGCCTAGCTGGAGAAGAACAAGAGCTAGTCAGCCTGGTAAAATACCTTGATGAAGCCTCGTCAGCATATGGCGTGCAAATCAGTACAGAGAAAACCCAGCTGATGACAAATAGTGCCAAAGGCATCAGCAGTGACGTAATTATAGATGGTAAGAAAAAAATCGAGATTGTCCATAGCTCCAAATATCTGGAGCCATGATATCAGATGAAGGATCAAAACCTGAAATTCTCCCAGGATAGCCCAGACCACAGCTGCAATGACCAAACTAAAGTCCTCTGGAATGATAAGAACATCACCATCAGCTTCAAGATCAGACTGATGCGTTCCCTGATCATGTCCATTTTTTCTGTACGCATGTGAAACATGGACCATAACAGCAGACATTGAAAGAAGGATACAGGCAATGGAGATGACATGCTTTCGCAAACTCCTTGGCATTTCATACAGAGATCACATCACTAACGAAGAAGTGAAAAGTAGAATAAGAAACACCATCGGTCCATATGGAGAGCTCCTAACTACAGTGAAAGTGGTAGGGGCACGTCACACAACATCTGGACTGGCCAAGACAGTCTTACAGGGAACAGTAAGTGGAGGGAGACGAAGAGGCAGACAGAGAAAACAGATGGAAAGACAACATCAGAGAGTGGACAGGCCTTGGGTGGAAGGATCTACTACGGAGAGCAGAGGACCGTGGGAGTGGAGGAAGCTGGTTGCAAAATCGTCATTGTGCCCTCACGGTCCACGGGACTACGGGACAGGTGAAGATGAAGAAGTACCAGTAATTTATATTGTTGTAAACATCACATTTTTGTATTGTTGTAATAACCAGTAAATATATTGTTGTAAACATTAGCTTTTTGTATTGTTGTAAGTATCAGTAATCTATATTGCTGTAAACGTTAGATTTTTGTATTGTTGTAATAACCAGTAAATATATTGTTGTAAACATTAACTTTTTGTAATGTTGTAAGTACCAGTAATTTGTGACGCTCCACCACATGAAAAGTCGCATTGCACCAGAGGCCAATTTTTAGTTATTGACATTTTATTAATCTGCAATGAAATGGCTATACAATAGAAAAAACAGATTGAAAATCGGACAATTCTGTGAAAAGTTATTACAAGTTGAAATGATAGACTGCAGGGATTGACAAAACGAGAAATGGACAAGTTTAGCATCATAATAAATGGTCAGAATGAGGGCTTGGGCATTTTTAAAGCACGTTTAAAAGAAAACGGATACAAAATTATGACTTGATAATTCATTACAAGGTAGAAAAAAGGCTATATTGTTATAATCAGTCCAAATCTGAAAATTGCCAATTTGACCCTATCTGCCTTTAATGGCTTCTATCAGAAAAGTGGGTTATGTGCTAAGCGACTCATTTCGTGGTGGAGCGTCACATTTACATTGTTGTTAACATCAGATTTTTTTTTTTATTAATGTAATTACCAGTAATTGATATTGTTCTTAACAGCTTTTTCTATTGTTGTAAGTACCAGTAATTGATATTGCTGTTAACATCAGCTTTTTGTATGGCTGTAAGTACCAGTAATTCATATTGTTGTAAAATCATCAGATTTTTGTATTGTTGTAATAACCAGTAAATATATTGTTGCAAACATTAGCTTTTTGTATTGTTGTAAGTACCGGTAATTTATATTGTTGTCAACGTCAGCTCTTTTAAAAAAAATTAATGTAAGTACCAGTAATTGATATAGTTGTTAAGAGCTTTTCATATTGTTGTAAGTACCAGTAATTCATATTGTAAAATCATCAGATTTTTGTATTGTTGTAATAATCAGTAAATATATTGTTGTAAGCATCAGTTTTTTGAATTGTTGCAAGTACCAGTAATTTATATTGTTGTTAACGTCAGCTCTTTAAATTTTTTTTATTATTAATGTTAGCACCAGTAATTGATAATAGATGTTAACAGCTTTTTATACTGTTGTAAGTACCAGTAATCGATATTGTTGTTAACATCAGCTTTTTGTACTGTTGCAATAGCCATTAACTATATTGTTAACATCAGCTTTTTGTAGTGCTGTAAATACCAGTATTTTATATTGTTGTTAACATCAGCTTTTTCTATTGTTTAACATCAGTTTTTTTTTGTAAGCATCATATTTTTATTGTTTAAGTATAAGGTTTAATATTCTTGTAAACATTGTTATGCACACACACACACACACACACACACCACACACACCACACACACACACAACACACACACACACACGCACGCACGACACACAGCGCGCGCCGCACACACACAACACACACACACACACACACAACACACACACACACACACACACAGACACCACACACACACAACACACACACACACACACACACACACACACACACACACACACACACACACACACACACAAACGCAGGGGACGGGATAGCCTAGTGGTCAGAACATTGCGCTGGCAATTTGACGACTCGAGTTCGATTCCCGGTCGAGGGGATTTCCCCCTGGAGTTAACATCAGTGCTGACTCCATTCTCCCCAAAAGTCCTTGGATGAGACTGTAAACCGAGGCCCCGTGTGCGAAAGCATGCAGAACATCTTGTGCACACGTCAAATCCTGTTCCGCTTTTCGTAAGAGTAGGCCATTGTGTGCCGGTGGGAACAGATGACAATATTTACAAAACTGCATACACACGGGGACTGGATGAAAAAAGCACATGAGTGCTTATTCCATTATCCTCGATATACATTAAAAAAAGAAAACGCATGCACGCAAGTATATGAATATAAATAAATAAATGTTATATATGTATGTATATGTATGTATGTATATATATATATATATATAATATAATATAATATATATATTATATATACAATCAGCTCTTTTTAGTCTTGTAAGTATCAGCTTTTTCTGTAATCTTATAAACATAAAATTTTAGAATCATTTTAGGCTTTTTCTGGTCTTGTAAGCATAAGGTTTTGTGTTGGAGTGAAGAAAATCGTCAGTTTTTTTATATTGTGGTAAACATAAGCTTTTTATACTATTGTAACATCACCTGTTTATGTTGTAAGATCAGTTTTCTATTTTGTTGTAAACACCAGCCATTTATATTCTTGTTCACATCAGCTTGTTATATTATTGTATACATTAGCTTTTTACACTCTTGTATCCACTAGATTTCACGTAAGTGTAAGCACTAGCCTTTTAAATTGTTGTGAATCTAAGAGTTATTATATTCTTGTAAACATCTTGTTTCATAAGAAATACTAGAGAACAGGTTAGCTGCTTTATTTTATCCTATCTTTGTTGGTTTTTAAAAAAAAGAAGTGGAATCTGTATTTCATAATCTTACATATCTTGTTTTGCAGTGTTGAGTATCGATTTGTAAAATCTGAGCAATACTTTTTGTTGAATATTTTGCTTTCTGGTCCTCGTATGATAAATGTGTGTTAAGTATCACATGTTTAAGCTAATTGGTATTTGAATAAACAATAAACTTAAAAAAAAATAAAAAGTGTGATTGGTGTTTGCTTCGAATGTCTTGTTGTCTTATCGTCAGTAGAAATGCTCCAGCGAGAATGAATCTGCTTTGAGATCATGAAGCTGTCTTCCATCTGGAAGCTTGACACAGCGTTGCTGAAGAAAGCTGTGATGTGGTCTGGTTTTGTATCGAGGGGAGGCAACCTGTTTCTTTCGGGGAAAACTGCTGCTGTCTCCCTCGCTAGTTAAACTAAAATTCAATGTTCTTTGATCCCCGAATTTTAAAATAATAAAACTATAACAAAAAACAAATAAAAAAAACTCACGAAACAACCAAAACAACAACCAAAACAACAATAAAACGCACAAGGGCCCATGAATATCTGACAAATAAAAGGTTTCTATTCTGTGTCTGATTCATGTTGACTAGACAAGCACTCGGCAGAAATGTTCTTATTTACAAATCTCACATGTACACCTGTGGTACGTGTGTGTGTGTGTGTGTGTGTGTGTGTGTGTGTGTGTGTGTGTGTGTGTGTGGGTGTGAGGAGAGAGAGAGAGAGAGAGAGAGAGAGAGAGAGAGAGAGAGAGAGAGAGAGAGAGAGAGAGAACCTCTGAAATCTAATGAATACAGACCAACAGCCCCTTTCATGGGGAGAAACATAAACATCAATACATTAGGCCTATTCTGTCGTGATATATAATACGATCAATAAACACAACTCTGGTACTACATGTAGATGTTCATTGAGAAAGTAATGTGCAACACAGGAGAAAAAATCTTAATCCTGAAGACTATTTATTTGTCCATATCAATGAAACTCTGTCTGATTCTAAAAGCAGCCAAAAGGTATTTTGCAAGATTTAATAGTGATGCTTGTGAATTGCAAAGTAGCACACTGACAACCGCATTGTCTAGGTTAACATCAACATCAACTTTGAACTTGAACTTCTGTCTTAAGTCCTCATATAAGGGACATTTAAACACAAAGTGCGCTTCATCTTCTTTCGTGTGTATAATACAGGGCATGCAGTATTACCATCTGTTGGTGAAAAGCCATATTTGTCTACATTTAACTGCGATACACCCATCCTGCATTGCGACAAAACATTTCTGTAACCTTCGACATACAACATTTCAACATAGTTTTCTATCGCAAATCTGTGTTTAATTTTACCATGCATTGAGAACCATGTGTTAGAATCCATGTTGTTGCGCCATTGTGACAGGAATTACTGTGTAGTCTCTCCTTAAGCGCTGCCATGAACATGGGAGACAAGAGAGAGAGAGAGAGAGAGAGAGAGAGAGAGAGAGAGAGAGAGAGAGAGAGAGACAGACAGAAGACAGACAGACAGACAGACAGACAGACAGAGACAGAGAGAACTCTGAACTCTGAACGATTTTATTGTAGTAGGCCACCGACCCATTACAATTTCACACACTCGCTATCCCCTCCTCACCCCCCCCCCCCTCACATTAATTTCGTTCTCAATCCTTTCCAAGAATGCACCTGAAAACACTTCCAAGCACAACGGTTATAACATTCACTTGTGGTATTAGCATACATCTGATTAGAAAGTTTGCAACATTTTAGACTAAACATAAATTTAGTAACTGAATAGACAGAGAGAGAGAGAGAGAGAGAGAGAGAGAGAGAGAGAGAGAGAGAGAGAGAGAGAGAGAGAGAGAGAGAGAGAAGAGAGAGAACTCGAACTCGAAAGGTTTATTCATGAAAAAAGGCCATTGGCCCATACATGAAGGGGGTTGCTGAATAACGATAACGATAATTGCTTTAAGCTGACACACGACGCTACTCCAAGCCATGGAAACCACAGCATTGATTAGTAATGTACATTGAGACACGAAACTCTTTACTGTCCGGATATGTTACGGCATTCTGAGCCTTTCTTTGTCCAGTCTTTGTCACACACACACCCCTTAGGTCTAGGCTAGCCAAGAAACCGCTGTAGTAGTTCTCTAAGTGTCGCTAAGTCCCTTGAAGCACACGATAGGGTCTCCGTGTGTAGTGTGTTCTGGATTCGCTTCCCATTCTGCAAACTGGCGAGTTTGACACGTTCCTCTTTTAGCATGTTTTTCTCTTGCTGTTTGACAAACCAGTACACACATACTGGCTCAGTGTCTAGTTGGCATGCGCACTGGATCACAATGTCGTCTGATTCACACGTCACAATATCTTCACCATCTGAATGATGTAGCACAGATTTTCTAAAGTGTGTATTACTTTGTCTGTCTCTTAGCCTTTTCTGTACGGATCTATCAGTTAGAGTAGCCATGTACTGTTTGACATTTCTTGTATCCAATGGACCAACAATATTATCATCGTTCACCTCAGGCTGCAAAACACACATATCAGCACAGTCACTACAATCAGACATACAGGGAGGTTCTAAATCAACCGATGATGGCAACTTAACTGATGTTTTTGTGTTGATGTCCTGTGTGTGTGTTGTTGGTAGGTCTATTCCATGTGTATCTACACATGCTATATTCCCCTGTTCTACTCCACTGTCAGGCAGACTCGAGGCACTGAGGATACAGTCACTATCACACACAACACTTGCCTGCTTCTCTTTATGCTTTCGAGAGCGCTCCACATCTCGTCGTCTTTGAGAAAACGATTTTTTCCTGTAGTACTGTGCTTGTGTGCTGCCATTCACTGTTGGATCCGCCATGTTGGTTGACACTGCTGTGTCCACTGGTTTCAGTCGCAAGACAAAAACCACGCTGTCCCCTTCTCCTGCCACTTTCCAGCTGGAAACTGCATTGTCAGTCAGCAGGGCGCCTAAGGTCAGCTCCACAGCCGCTGGAAGTCCAGTAACTAGCATTTTTGACTGAATTTCTAGTTTTACTGCTGCTCACAGAAAATGTACGCCCTGTCCGTTTCACTTCTCGTGACCCCCCGCGGGGAGAGAGAGAGAGAGAGAGAGAGAGAGAGAGAGAGAGAGAGAGAGAGAGAGAGAGAGAGAGAGAGAGAGAGAGAAAGAGACAGAGACAGAGAGAGGAGAGGGAGGGAGGGAGAAAGAAGAGAGAAAAAATAAAGACAGAGAGAGAGAGAGATAAAGAGAGAGAGAGAGAGAGAAGAGAGAGAGAGAGAGAGAGAGAGAGAGAGAGAGAGAGAGAGAGGAGAGAGAGAGAGAGAGAGAGAGAGGAGAGAGAGAGAGAGAGGAGAGAGAGAGAGAGAGAGAGAGAAAAGAGGAGAGAGAGAGAGGAGAGAGAGAGAGAGAGAGAGAGAGAGAGAGAGAGAGGAGAGAGAGAGAGAGAGAGAGACAGAAACTCGAAACTCGAAACTCGAAACTCGAAACTCGAATATTTTAATGAGGGTAATTGGATAAGCCATTGGCTTCTTTACACCAGGCCCTCAGAAAACCCCCACAAAGCAACCAAATAATAAGAAAAGAAATAAACAAGTCAAACAAACGTATTTAAATCAGTAAGTAAGTAATCAAATCAAGGACATCATAACAAAATCAAATCACGTAGTTATTTTACATAACCACTCAAGGTATCCAATCAATTTTAAACACTTTGCATCCACACACACACACACACACACACACACACACACACACACACACACACACACACACACACAAACACACACACACACACACACACACACACACACACACACACACACACACACACACACACACACACACACACACACACACACATACACACACATTGATATGAATGCCCATAAAAAAAATCAACAATCCAACTC
>CM060342.1:3444979-3449979 GCA_030674155.1 Stramonita haemastoma | reverse complement strand
CAATGATTCTTTGTTTGAAACATTTGATAAAGCTCCCAACATCCTCAACACCCTGGTTATCCCAAACATATGCAAATCCATAAGTATTTAGACACATACGCACATTTGTAGCCCAAGTCTTCTTACCGTTAATATCCAGATTATATAGCATCTTATAAGCTTTGCTTGGCAATCTATGGTTTTCCAGTCTCATTATCCTAAGCCAGTACTTAATGCATTTCACATAAGAATTAAGATATATTGGGTATCTTCCAACTTCTCCATAAATAAGATCATTAGGAGTTCGATTGTCAACATTCATGAAACGTTTCATGGCAAACAAATGAAGCCTTTCAATCTGATTTCCGTTTTCAAAAGCCCATATTTCGGCACCATACTGTAGAATAGACTGAACCTGAGAATCAAACAGTTTTACAAATACTTTCAATGAACTGCAATCAAGTCTATAAATAACTCTGAGAATAACAAGTACTGCTCTTTTTGCTCTGTTCATTAAATCCTGGCATGCAAAAGTAAAACTTAGTCTAGTTGAAAAAAATATTCCAAGATATTTATAAGCATTTACTACTTTAACAATTTCAGTATTGTATTTCCAATGCTCATGACTAGCTAGATATCCCCCCTTACGAAAGACAATAATATTTGTTTTCTCCATATTTACCTTTAACTCCAATCTTGTTGCTGCATGATACAAACTGTTCATCTGTCTTTGTAAGCCTACGACCGTTGTTGATATCAAAATAATATCATCAGCAAAAAGTAACACAAATAATTCTATCACATCAAAAGAAACTCCATGCTTTCCATTTTCAATAATTTCTAAGGCAAGATCATTGACAAATAATGAAAACAATATCGGACTACACACATCTCCTTGCTTTACACCCCTTGTACAATTCACAAAGTCAGATAATGTTGCTCCATTTCTCACTCTAGCCTTTACTTCTCTGTACATACTTTGTATACATCTGTGTAGTTTTCCTCTAACTCCATTTTTTAATAAAATAGGCCATAACAAATTTCTAGAAACAGAATCAAAAGCTTTTTGAAAATCTACAAAAGCAACATATAATTTATGGTTATGTGCAAATTGCTTTTGAACAGCAGCTAACAAAGTAAACATATGATCTACTGTGCTATAATCCTTCTTGAATCCAGCTTGGTATTCGCCTGTAATATTATGTGTCATTACCCATTCTTGTAGTCTATTATTAACAACTGAACTATATATCTTACTCGCTATATTACACAGAGATATTCCTCGATAATTGTTAGTGTCATTTACATTTCCTTTCTTGAACAGAGGCAGAATGATAGATTCCACCCAACACTCTGGATAGATGCCGTTATCAAACAAATGGTTAAATAACTTCACTAAAAAATGTAACACATATTCACCTGAATATTTGAAAAACTCACCTATCAAGCCATCAGGACCTGCTGATTTACCGTGTTTTAATTTTCCAACTGCTACCATTATTTCCTGTGCTGTTATAGGACTATCTAATAATGCATCTCCCTCCCCTATGTCTTCAGTATCAACTGACTCAGTCACTTCCTTTTCCAATACATCTTTGAAATGATCGAACCACTGACTTGTAGATATTGTATTTTTTGGCTGAGATCTTTTACGTGATATTTTTCTTATAGTTTCCCAAAAGTTTGTCGGACTCTTTATGGCTGTCAGTAGTTCTTTTAAATGTAAGTCATTGAATTCCTTTTTCTTTCTTATAAGCATATTTTTATATTCTCTTCGTGCAATACAAAATGATGTCCTATCGTCTTTCTGTGATGAGCGTTTGAATTTTCTAAATAGTCGTCTTACTTTACGTCTTGATACTCTACATTCATGATCAAACCAGTCTTTCGGTGGCTGTTTATTAAACTGAATTTTTGTCTTCATATATTCTGCTTGCTCTTTGATTATTTGATTAAAAGTGTTTATAGCTAGATTAACATCACTATCAATCAAATCCACTGCCCTGTTTATATCATCTTTTACACCTGTTGCATTCATTGAGTCAGTGAAGGTTTGAGCCAGTAAGGGTTTCCATCTATACTTAGTTATGAACTGATCTTCCCCTGCCTCCACACAACTTCTATTAGAGGTTCTCCTAACATCTATATCTAAACACAACAAAACAGGTAAATGATCTGAATCTATTCTGTCTAAAACTTGAAGTGTCATGTTATCACAAGCAAAATCAAAGAAAGGCACAGAAGTTAAGAAATAATCAATAACACTGCTCCCATGGTCAGAAATATATGTGTAACAACCATTTTCATCGTTTTTACAAACACCATTTAATATGTATAAACCCAATGCTGAACACATATTCAGTAATGTTCTACCATATGAATTTATTACAGTATCCTTAGATTGCCTTTTAATGTGATTTTCAGCCTGTTTTGTACAATTTTCAGATAAACTATTTACATCCACAAAATCAGGTAAGCAGTCAGAAGTCCGAGCATTTAAATCCCCACACAGTACAATATCAATATCATCAAACATGAACATCTTCTCCAAAACGTTTTCTTCAAGTAGATTCATTCCATCCTCACAATCAAAAGAAGAATAATATGGAGAATTTTCTGGTTGTAAGTAGGTACAAATAAATAAAACATTCCTTGGAAAATGAAAAAAGTCTTTATCAAGAACAAAGCACACACAACAGTCACTACTATCATCAATATAGCGCACGTAAGGGAGAAAAACCTTACGCACAAGACAAATAATCCCCCCTGAACATCTCCCACGCTGTGCTAGTTTAACAGCTGGTTTCACAAAAATGTCATGATCTTCAAATAAATCGGACTCAAATTTCTCTACAAACGTTTCGACAAGACAAACAAAATCAAATGATTTGATAAAGTTGACAAAATCAGCATCCCGAAGTTTTGAAGCAATACCACATACATTCCATTGCAAGAAAGACAATCTTTTTGCATCACCATCCTCACTTCCCCCACTCCAGCTCCCACTACTAACATCATCTTCCTCCCCCCTCCCGTTTAACTGACTATAATTACCTCCCTCTACCACGTCATCCTCACTCATCCCATCCTCACTCTCCCCCACACCATCTGTTCCCTCGTCCCCGGAGAAGTTAGAAACAATATTGTCCACATAGTTTTTCTCCATAATCACATGATCAACATCACAATCAACACCTCTCTCAAATCCACTACCTGTGACATGCTCTTCACTAATAGTACTTGATGTATTTGTACATGGCAGCAAAACAACTCTCTGTTGACACACGCTATTATCTTTATCTGCACACACGTTCCTATCATCACGATCACATCGTCTTTTCTCAATATAATCAGCCTCTGAGCTATCATACATATTTATTATAAACATACTATCAGTTTCCCTTCCCGAAATAGCTGCTCTATCGGAAAAACCCGCTGTATCGGAAATGCCGACGGTATTTTTAGAACACAATTTACTGTCGCCAGTGCAACCTCTCACCTCCCCACCTATCCCACTAGCACGTGCAGCTTGACTGCCATCCATCACAGATGAACAGGTTGACCTCAACAGAAGCCCTGACCTGTCACCCCGTGTGTGTGCATCTTTCGCTGCAGGTGTAGGGTTGGATTTTTCTTCCCCCCTGAAACAAGGAACAACATTAAGGTGTTTGTGTGTGGGTGTTTGCGTTTCGGTGAGTGTTCTGAGGGGCCGGCCGACACGCTATCCAGCTTCCACCAGTCTGTCTTCCGCAGTGAGGTCGAACCGCTTCCCCTCGATGACCAGGTGGTCGTAGACCATGGTGGCTTTCTTCCCTGCTCTCTGGCCCTCTTGAGGTGTGTAGTCAGCCTTCTTCTCAGCTCCCTGACTCTTGTGGAGAAATCTTCCCCGATGAAGACATCTGAGCCTTTCAGCTTCCGCTTTGCTTTCAGAATCTTCTCTTTGTCTTTGAAGGAAGTACATCGGGCGATGATGGGCGACTTTGGACTGGCGTTCACACGGTGCACTCTGTCAAATTGTACAGATTCTGCCATTTCCAGTTGGTCAGTGAGCATATCTGTCACCATGCCTTCACATTCTTGACAAGTTTCTTTTTCTCTTCTTGGCATTCCATAGATAACAATGTTGTTTCGTTTCGATTGGCCTTCCAGGTAGTCAGTCTTTCTCTCCAGGTCTTCAACTCTCGTTTTCAGTGCGCTGTTTTCTTCTTTCAAAAGTTCATTTTCTCTCCTTAAACTGTCGATCGAAATCCCTAGCTCATGAATGTCATCCTTCAGGTCACGGTTTGACTCTTTCAACTCTGACATGTCCTTTTTCACGTCTTCAAATTTGTTGTTTATATCCGCCCTCATATCTGCTAGCATTTCTTTCACTGAAGTGTCTTCCCAGCACTTCTCACCTGCCGCCTGCCCACTACTGCTTGTCCGTCGCTGTCCTCCACTTCTCAATGTTGTCTGCTTCATGGGGTCTGGCTTTGGAGGGCCAGGGTTCAGTTCAATGTCTCCACACTGATGGATCAAATTGCCCATGTAGAGCAGAAAGAGGAGCACACCTGTCATAGCACCGTCACACCGGGTTCGTAATGTCAACACGCGTAAAAACATGGCAGCTCTAAACTTTGCCCGTTTCAACATGAAAGCCTGGTAAACGGGCAAAAACCCACCGCACACGGACCGAAATACTATCGGGGAAACCGGCATAGTGCACCAGCTACCCACAGGCACAGTATCGGTACTAGGCGATGCCTATAAATAGTCCAATTTGACAAAAAAAACCAGAGCTCGTGAACACAACACCTGTTCTTGACAAGTTCACCTTTGACCCCCCGCGAGGCAGGGGGAGTAAATGAGATAGGTGGCGCACAAGTGCGGGGGTGACAATGGAATTGTTTACGCCGCCATTTGCAGATTTTGTGCACCGTGATGGAAGGAACTCCAACTCTGCGCTTGATTATTGTCTTCAAAATTGCGTTGTTTGCATCTACAATGGCGTGTAAAAGTCTACACATATGTAAAAGAATACA